>VMDO01004132.1:0-130203 GCA_007922755.1 Pedetes capensis
CAAAGGCCTTGGGACCCCCGCTGCCACCACACCTCCTTTCCTCTGTAGACCCAGCAAGGACCGCTGCAGCCACCCATGCCACTTGGTCTCTGGCTGATCCCAAGGCTCTGTCTGTCCTTTTTGTCGGTTTTTCCACTTGTGGTTTTGGGGGTTTTATTTGTTTTTTTTAAAGAACTCAAAATAAAAGACTTAAAGGAAAGCTGCAAGTTCCCAGTGCATTTGGAGCAAATGCACAGTGGCTGCTTGCACAGGACAGTCTGGTGGCCCTTGGAGGTGAACACGCCAGCATTCGCAATTCCTCCTTGACCACGTGGGCTATAGGATTGTGCCAGGGGGAGGTTAGAGAAATAGAGGCTCCATGAAGGCCCAGGGTTTGTACTGGTGGGGGGCGGTGTCTCAGCTGGGGGAGAGCTGAAAGCTGGCCATGTTGGTTTCCAGAAGCTGGGGTAGCAGGCGCAGGTGCCTCGGGAAGCGTTTGGAGTCACGTGTGAGCAGGGTGGGCTCTAGCTCGTGGGGAGCAGGGCCACCTGGGGTGTGTGAGCCGCCTCTGCTGGTGAAGGCAACAGGTGGGCAACGCCAAGGGTGTGTTGGGTGAAGTCCACAGGGCTCTCGCAATGACTTGGTTGTGGACCGGGGGAGGGGGATGGGAAGGGTGGCAGAGGGGCCACCTGCTGCTGTGACCTGTCCCCCTTCTGGCCCTAAGCTATGTGGAGCACCAGAGTTCTGGAGATTTCCCCCCAAGGCTAGAAGCAGCCAGTGCTAGTGCAGAGAAAGGATGTAGGCTGGAGGTCTTGGAGACCCAGGCTGGCATCCAGCTATGCTCGGGGCCTCGGCCCTCCCCACGGTAGCTCATCTCTTCCCTCCAAGGGTGTTGGTCTAGATCAGAGACTGCAGAGTGTCCTCATGGGTGTGTTGACCCACAGAAGGCTTTAAACTTAAAAATAGAGCGATTTTATTAATGCCTTGATCAGCAACGTGACTGCTTAGCCTGTGCCCTCTCCTGGCCACCACTGTCTGGCTCAGAGTAGCAATCGGCCCATGTGTCCTGCACAGACAAGCCCCCACTTCTGTCCGTTCCTGACACCAAAGCCCTGTGTCCACTGCCATCTGTCATCACACTTGTGCTGTTCTTAGTATAGAAGTGGAATTGGGGACATGGGAAAATGGAAGCTGGGACACGAGGAGCTTATGCTTAAAAAGTCATAGGCAAGAGTCTTGGGAGTGGAATGTCTGCGCGTGTCACCCATGCAGCCAGTGTCTGTGTCCACGGGCCCCAGCTCTGGCCCCACAGGCCCAGCTTGGGCTACCTGGTCTGTGTTCTCACACCCGGGCACCTGGGTTAGGGTCTTCATTGGCCTCCAGGTAAGCAAACTGGATCCCAACACAAGAGCCAAGAGCCAGAATGTTCTACATACTAGCTTTTACTCTCGTGGCACTGAGGGTGACAGCAAGCTTGGCTGAGCAGGGGCCCTGAGTGTTGGCAGGGAGTGAGGAGGGGCATTGCGGGGGAGGCTGGGTTCTTCCTTGGGGAGTGATGTGGGAGACACCAGAGGGGAAAGGACAGCAAATGTGGCTGGCTGGGCTGGAGTTTGGGGAGGGGTGTCCCTTCTTCGTGTCCATGGGGCGAGAGCCCAGAGCCCCAGGTGTGGGCCGCTGTGCCATCGGGTGGGGATCTGCCTGATTGGTGCCTCCGGCTTCGCGTCGCTGTTGACAGGAGGCGGTGGGCAGCAGGTCTCTGCATCGTCACCTGTGCCACTTTGACTTGATCTGTCGTGTCCAAGGGTGATGGGGAGCCAGGCAGCAGAGGCTCATGGGATGAGGTGAGGGCTAGGAGGTGGGGAGGGGGGGCTGGGGGGCCAGGGGAGCGAGAAAGCTGTGGCTGGGTGCCAGAGATGGCTTCTGCCGTTCTCACAGGGCTGTAGAAAGAAACAACAGGTCAAGGTTGGGGTCACCTATTCATCGTCCTTGCCTCTTCCCAGCATCCTGGACCTGCAGAGCAGTCAAGGGGCCTCCCCTCTCCATTGCCTCCGCTCTGCTCAGGCACTGCCCATCAGGGGCTCGTGCTGCCCACAGCCCCCAGGCCTGTTCCCGATCTGGAAAATGGCCTTCCCAGGAGATCGGAGAATGGCGCAGACTCATGCTGCACCGCTGGGGATGAGGTGCAGTGACCCCTCCATGGGGACTCTACCTTGACCCAGATCCTGCTTGGTCAGACCCAGCCCAGAAGACAAGTCCTCTGTGTCCAGTGGCTCTGCAAAGGAGCGGCAGGTGCAGTGTTAGCGCAGGCCCACCCGCCCCCGCTGTTGAGGCGCCCAGGGTCAGCTTCCCAGCCAGGCACCACCGCCTTGCGCAATGCAGAAGCGTGGTTGGGGCTGAGGAGAGGGTGGTGAAGTGAGATGACGGGGTCTGTGGGGCTCCTGAGTGCAGGAGGATGGCACGTGCAGAGCTGTGTGGATGAGGAGACGGGGGAGAGGGGCAGACAGACAGAGTGCCCGATGGGTGGGGAAAGGGCCACGGCATGACTGACAATGGCTGGTTCCAGGGAGTGGCCTTCCCCCGTGTCCTGGCTGCATGGGTGGCAGGATGGCCCTCTGGCCCTGAGCTTTCCTAGCCTTCCTGGTTCCTCACGCTGCTGGCATGGTGGCCCCTGCTTACCACTGCAGTTATGGTGCCCGCGGCTCCTGGTGTGAGGGACCTCTGTGCCGTTGGGGAACACGCACCAGCAGTAGCCGGTGCTCCCGTGGCACTGGAGCGGCATATAGTTGCCGTTCTCGTCGCACTGAGGACGGAATGTGCCTGGGTGCACGGCAGGAACGTGGCTGACCTCCTCCTGGCACTTGGTCAGTACTGAAGCGACAGGCATGATGGAGACAGTGAGTGAGTGGGTGCTGACTCGGGGTGATGACAGAAGTGACCCACACACGATGCTGCAGGCCTAAAGCCTCCGCCCTACTGGCTTTCTTCATGCCGGCCATCTCACAGATGGGGAGACTGAGGCCTGAGGCCTAGATCCACAGGTCCAGGGTCAAAGAGAAAGTAACTGGCTGTATGGGTAATTCACCGCAGAGCTTGCCAATTCTTTCTGGCATGCAAAGCCTGTTACAGTTTACAACAGCACCTATAATTCTGATTTCTGGAGGGAAGCAATAAAGACCTTGTAAAGTCAGAGCTTCCTGTTCCAGAGGGCCCGAGTAGATACAGGCGGATACTACAAGAGGAATTCATACATCAGCTAGGAGTGCTCAAGATAGCATGTGAGGTCTCTTATCTATATTTTATTTCACATATATATATATATATATATATATATATATATATATATATATATATATAAAATTTATTTTTTGTGTGTGTGGTGCTGGGGGTTGAACCCAGGGCCTCGCACTTGCATGCTCTGCAAGTGCTAGACCACTGAGCTGCACCCTCAGCCCATTTTCTTACTTTTTGAGACAGGGTCTCGCTAAGTTACACAGACTGTCTGTGGTCTCAAACTTGCGATCCTCCTGCCTCCACCTCCCGAGCCACTGGGATTACAGGCACCATGCCCGGCCTTATTTTATTTGTTTGAGATAGAGTCGCAGTTGCACAGGCTGCTTCTGGCTTCACACTTGCTGTCCTGCCTCAGCCTCCTGAGTCACTGGGCTTATAGGCATGTGCCATGGTTCCTGGCCTATAAGGTCTCTTCTGTGGATCAGATGGGAAAATGAAGGCCCAGGGCAGAGTGGGCCGTTGGCCTTCCTCTGCAGGACACTGAGGCCCAGGCTGCACAGACAGCACCAACATGAGAGCGCAGCGCCCTCCAAGGTGTTAGGGCTCAACATCCCGGCTACACATGGGGGTGAGGTGGGAACTGCCCGGGCCCCTCGGGAGTTAGAGACGGTGCCGGGGAAGGTCCTGGGGAGGATTGCTGCCTTGGAGGTTTTGGGCTGGGTTTGCTCCAGGCCGTCCTGGGCAGTGACAGTCTCTGCTAGAGTGGTGGCCCTGTGGGGGAGGCCTCTGTACCCTAGAAATGCCCACAGACAAGGTGGGGCCACAGGCAGCCGAGCCCAGAAGGAGCAGGCAGGACAGTGGGTTGAGAGGACGGGACAGCTGTGGTGCGTGGACTGGGGAGAGCGAGACCCAAGCTTCAGCAGCTCCGGGGAGCCCTGAGGGGCTCCGGGGGGCCGGCACCCCAGGCTCCAGGCCCTGTACCTGCTGTCGGAGCCCGAGTGGGCTTCTCCTCCACGGAGGGCTTGCTCATCTCAAACAGGAGCCACTGGGTCAGCCAGCTCTCAAAGACCTAACAGGGACACGGAGTGGTGGGCTCAGTAGCCATCCCAGAGCCCTGCCCCGCCTGGCATGGCCTCTGGGGTCAGAAACATGGAGGGCCAGATGGGCCCAAGCCCTGGAGTCCAGCCCAGCCTGGGGCCCATTTCAAGACCAGCCGTCCTGGGGGTGAGCGCTTCGTAGGTGCAGGTTCCCGAGAATCGCTCCTCCAGCCCCGCCCCAAGGAGACCTCGGGAGAGAGGCGCCCGCGCAGGGCAGGCGACTGACCTTCCAGTCCAGGCTGCTCATGGTGCTCTTCAGGTGCTGGAGGTTCTCCGGGAAGCTGCCCTTCAGCTGCGGGTACACCTTCAGGGGGTCAGACTTCTGCAGAGCGCCCGGGTGGGAGGAAGGTTAGGAAGGGCTCCCCAGTAGGCGTGGGCCCCGGCCTTCCAGTGTGGGGAGTGGACGCAAGTGCACCAGGCTGGCCCCTGCCCCCGCCATGATGGGAGGGGTAAAGGCCTCCGACTGGACAGCTCCAAGGCCCAGGGCGGGGAGTCAGGCAGATTCCAGGCCAGCTCCACCAGTCCCCCCAGTCATCTCCCTGCAGACAGCTCTCAGCTCCTCAGCTCTCAGCTCTCACCTCCTCCAGGAGGACTTCTGTGATCACCCCCAGCTACACTGAGCCTTCTGCCTTTCCTAACAAAGCCACCTGCACTTCCCTTACCACCTGGTCACTTGTCTGTCTCCCACACTAGCCTGGGGTCCCCATGGCTTCAGGAGCTGGGTTCAGTTGTTCCCCATTGTGACCCAGGAGCCTGGCAGAGCAGACATGCAATAAAAAAAATTGGGGAAAAAAAGGCAGATCACTTCCAAGATTTTGGGCTCAGTTTCTCCATCTCAAAAGCAGGGGGAGGCTGGCATAACCTTCAAGGACCACCCTCACATTCCTCTGGGTGAGCCTGTCGGAGGGTGGGCCCCGGGGTCCCGCGTGGACTCCCACACTCACCAGGAGCAGATGCATCACGTGGTCCTGAGGCATGTTGCCGTACTTGGTGGCATTCTGCATGGGCTGTAGAGGGAGGGCACGGAGGGTTACCAGCACTGGCCTGGAGAGGGGCCTGCAGGGGCCTGTAACTGGCACATGCCTGTAATCCCAGTGACTCGGGATGTGGAGGCTGAAGTCTCGCAAGTTTGAGACCAGAGGCAGCCTGTGTAACTTACTGAGACCCTGACTCAAATTTTTTAAAAAAATTTAAAAATGGGGGGGAGTTGTAGCTCAACAGTAGAGCACTTGCAAAGCATGCATGAGCCCATGGGTTCAACCCCCATGACCACAAAAATAATAATAATAAAATAAGAGGTCCATGCACCCAGCAGGCCTCCAAACCTAGGAGCTCAAGCAATCACTTTACCTTCCTGCCTCACCGTCCTCGTTAGGCAAGCTGGCCTAAGCTCTCCTGCCCAGGGCCTTGCCAACAGCAGCTTTTGTGAACAAAAATGGTATAGGATATCAGAGTTTGGAGAAGGGAGGGGCCTGTAAGACGCTATGGGAAACAGAGCACCGTGTCAACTGCCACGGGCTGGGCCCTTCAGGGG
Organism: Pedetes capensis; assembly: GCA_007922755.1. Taxonomy (NCBI): domain Eukaryota; kingdom Metazoa; phylum Chordata; class Mammalia; order Rodentia; family Pedetidae; genus Pedetes; species Pedetes capensis. The sequence continues at coordinate 5,842 of VMDO01004132.1, forward strand.
TGCAGGGATGCTCTGGCCAGGCTGCCCAGGGAGCTCCTTCCGGCAGCCAGGACCCCTCCCCTCCCCCTGTCCTCCCCAAGCTAGATAACGCTTCCCTCTGGCCGTCCTTACCCCCAGGGCCAGGCCGTCCATGGGCATGGCCCGCATCAGCAGCGGGGTGGCCATCCGCATCTGGCTCATGGGCTTGTTAGCTGTGGGGAGGGAGCACAGCATGAGCATGGGCCCAGGGCCTCGGGAGGAGGGCGCCCAGGCCGGGGACAGGGCTGAGACCCGGAGGGAGAGGACAGGCGGCCCAGCTGGCTGCAGGAGTGGGGGTGGGGCTGAGGGGCGGCGGGGGTTGTCAGGGTGGAGGTGGGCACACACGCTTGGGCAGCTTCATGCGCAGGTTCTCCAGCTGCAGATTCTGGGAGGTGACCGTCAGCTTGTCCAGCCGGCCCTGCTGCTGGTACAGGAAGTAGGCAGTGGTGGCCTGGCCAGCCAAGAGCAGAGCCACCAGGACAGAAAAGCCTGTGTACAGGGCTCCACGGCTGCAGCTCCTGTGGGAGGAGAGGTATGGCTCGGAGGATAATCCAGAGAGGTGCCCCAGCGGCTGGCCGGGGGCAGGGGACAAACACCGCCATCAGCCCTCTCAGCCACCCTAACAGACACATGCCACAGGCCCACACAGTGAGCTGGCTATGGAAGTGCCCCGTAAAGACACCCTGCACCTCCTCCTTCCAGCCACAGATGGTCCTCAAGGCCTCCCGAGGAGAAATCCCAGAGTTGCCCTTGGGTCGAGGTAAAATGGGGAGAAGCTGGGAGATCCCAAGTCCTTGGCCTGTCTGGGCTTTGGTAGCCATCTGTATAGTGACAGGGCAAGGTGGAGGGTCTCCCAGGTTCCCTCTGCCATGGGGATCGCCTGAGGACTGGGGGCTCTCCTCAAGGGGAAGGAGTTTTGTTATTTTATTTTTTCGTTGTCAAAAAAAGATGCATGCATTTACCATGTAATGAGAAGGGGGGTTTCACGCCCCATCAGTGAGACCAGATTGAAAGAGAAGAGGGAAGGAAATGGGACCCAGACAACAGAGAACGCGGCCCACCTGAAAAGGAGAAGTGGGGCCTTGACATTTCAGGAGTGGGCGGGGGAGCACGGAGAACGTTCGGGGCCAGGCCTCTACCTCAGATTCTGTGTCTTTGAGTAAGTCCCCACCGTCTCCAAGCCTCAGGGGCATCATCTGTCATGAGTACCCCTGGCCTCAACGGTTCTAGGATCTGACTGTGACCACAGAAATGTCTCGTGGGGATGCCCAGCTGGGGGCGATTTCCACAGGAGTGTAGCTACCTCAGCCTGCGTGAATTTCTCATGCCCTCAGGTGACCACACCCTCCGGGAGCCCTCGCAGCTCTGGGCTCTGGATAAGGTCTTGGGGTACAGATACATGTTACAGTACAGGGTATACAAGGACCCTGTCCCAAGACCCTGAGACTTCCTGCCTGTTCTCCCTCTGCCTACTCAAGCTGGGAGGGGGAACTACTAGGGCCCGGCTATGGTCTCAGTGAAGCCCCTCCAAGATTCAGGTGTCGCCAATGTAGTGGTGACTGGGATTAGAGTCCTTCTGGAGAAGCCTTGACAGAGGGCTACCTTCCTGCCCTGCCACCTCCGTTATGACAAGGAAGCTGTCACCAGATGTGAGCACCTTGACCTTGTCCTCTCCAGCTTCCAGAACTGTGGCCAATACATCTCTGTTGTTTATAAAGCACCCAGTATGTGGTGTTCTATTACAGCACACAATCAGACTAAGACGCAGCCCACTGGACACTGTCAGGACTAGTCTGCACCCTGCCTACTCCCGGGACCACTCCCGCGACCAGCAAGGGTGATGTGGGACACTCCAGGAGACCCTTCTGCCTAGTAACTCCTGACGTCACAGAGACAGATCATTCTCATTGGTTCTCTGATTGCCAGGCCCTCTACTTCCTAGGCCCTGGACTGCCCCAAGGGAGAGTTATTCTATAGGGGGTGGGGGGAAGTAAAAACTCCGTGGGGAAAGGGAGGAGACCAGACACAAGGGGAAGAAAAAGTTCTGGTTTTGGCCTTCCCAAGAAGGGGTAGCCTGATCTCTCAAAATGTCAAAAAGTCCACTTGTTGTCGGTCTTCCCTGGGTTCAACTCTCCAGCTTCATTATCTCCACGTAGGGACTCACCGCACCCCTGAGCCCCTTCTGCAACCCCATGCCAGCTCTACCTCCTACCATGTGAGCTTGGGGGAGCCCCATCCCTTCCACTTTCTGAATCCCAGTTTCTCAGAAGGCCAAAGAATTGAGAGATTCCTACTGAGGATGAGACCGTGTAACCGGGATTGGAATCCTAGCTCTACCATTTAATTACCTCCGAAACTAAGTACCAGTCACTTAACCCCTGTGCAGGAGTAAAACTGGGTAAGAGCTTCGACTCAAAGGGTGGTTCAATAAGATAATGAGAGTAAAGCTCTTGGCCCCATACCTAGCACACAGCTCTCTATAAATAAATAGCAGTACTGTTCTCAGGGGAGCGTCTGACTTCCTTCCTCTTTATGCTTGTCCCCTGGCTTTGGTAGCGTGCCAATTCTTACCACCCCCCTCTTTTTATTTCCTCAATGTGGAATAAAAAAGAAAATTGGCCCAAGTCAAGAGCCAACCAGAACTAGCAGGAATCATGACACAGATGTTGCTAGGCAGAAGTGTTCATGAAAGGCTCTGAATTAGGGTCCAGTCTGGAATGGCCTGAGCACACAAGGCCAGGCCAGATTTGGAAGCAGTAACTGAACCAAAGTGAAAACCACACAAGGATTTTTAACGAGAGGGCCCCTCTCTGAACACTAAGAACCTGGGTCTGTAACTCACTGAGTGGCCTGAGGTCAGAGGGGTTCCACCTCCCCTCCCCACAAATCATGCCTCTAAAGGGGCCAGGTGGAAGAATGACCTCAAACTTGTCTGACTAGTCCTGGTTCCAGTTCTGTCTCCAGCACTCACTAGCTGTGATAACTTGACTAAGGTATCACTCAACATGAGCCCCAGTGTCCTTTTGTGTAAAGATGGGGATGACAAATGGACCCAACTCATAGGGTAACTGAAAATTAAGATTAAGGTTAGCTTTTAATTACGTGTCTGGCAAACAATCCTCGTAATAACTAACAGTGACTGAGGACTGGTGACTGGCGCACAGAGGATGGGACCTGTTAGCATGACTGTAGTTACTGCTGAGAGCCAAGGAGGAGCAGTGCTTGGCCCAAGGCCACCTATGACAGTGGCAGAACCTGGACCAGAATCCTCTCCCCGTCCTGGGATGGCTGGGATTGTCACAGGCTGCGGCTGTAATACTCCGGATCTCCTTACCTTGTCCTCCAGAAAACAGCCCCTTGCACCATCTCTCAGAGTCTCTCCCAATTCCCTTTCTGCCCGGCAACAGATGACATCACATGTGGCTGTAAGTCTACAGATTGGGAATTACTGTTTGGTGTTTACGGGGAGGGAGCAAGGGATGGGGGCAGCTGGATTCCAGCCCTATTTGACTGGGGTTTTGGGGGTGGTTTTTTAATGGGGGAGCACATGGCTGAGGCCATTTGGGGGCTGAGCAACAAGTGTGGGGATCTCTAGATACCTGTGCCAGGCTCTCGCTGCAAGGGAGAAGTTCACAGATGGGGCCACGACCCACATCAACCCTGAGCCCCTTCCAGGAACATAGCCTGTGCTCCTCCCTCTGTCTGAGTGGCTGCTGTGGTGGCTGACGTCTCTCTCTACCCTACAGACACCTGCAAAGCTAACTCCCTTGATCCAGGCACCTGTGCCCAGAGAAATGAGAAGGAAACTCCTTCTACCTCCTCAGAACCTCCATTTCTCCGCTGGCACCCAGAACATTTTCAAAACCTGGTCCAAGTTTTCTAAGAGTCCATGACCCAGCTTCAGCGGGTCTGTGAAGCCTCTGAGGTTGTGAATCTCTAAGGAGCTAACCCAGAGCTCTCTTCTAATTTTCAGAAGGAGGTGCATCATGCAAAGAAGGTTACAAAGCCCTGCTCTAAAGCAACCCTTCATTGTACAGGTCGGGGAACCGAAGTGCACAGCAGGTCAGAGATTTGCTCAACACCACCCCGTGTTCAAGGTGGGACCTTTGGGCAGCCTTCCTGTGACTCGCACAGGGACCCAAAGCCTTCCAGGCACTTGCACATTTGTGTCATCCAGGAACTGGGTCCCTTGTGCTGGGGCCCACACATACCTCTCCCGGGCTACAGGGCGCTGGCTCAGGATGGGGAGCTGCTCGTGGTTGGAGATGAGATCGCGCTGGTCCTCCATGGCTCTGGCCTCTGGTCTTCCCCACTGCTGCTGCTGCTGCTGCTGTGCTGCTGCTGCGTCTGGGACCCTGCACCCCTGGCTCCCCTCTTATAGTTGGTGCTAGGAGGAATCTGATTTGTCTACATGAGGCCACTCCGCCCATATGGTGATGTGGAAGTGAAAGCCACAAAGCTGGAAAAACCCCACTCCAGCAAAGCTGCCTTTCTGGGGCAGGCTGAGCAGGGGCAGCTCCCCCAGCAGGTGTAAAGGTCGGCAGGATGCCATTGGCTGCACAGTGCCCGCATCACTTGTTTCTGGGCAGACCTTTGGATTCACAAGGCTCTTTCAATGTTTCCAGAAACAGGCAAACATTGCTCCCTAGACACTTTGAAAGAGAAAGTGCCTTTATATGTCCTCACCAGTGCTAAGCATCTCAGTCTTTTCCTCTGGCCAGAATACCAGAAGCCAAGGCCTTCTCCCTCCAGGCAACAGATGGAGGGACCTCCCTCCGGGGAGCGTGACCATCCCAGGAGGAAACACCTGAAGATTCTGACCCTGGGGTTCCCTGAGGAAACACGCAGCCCAGCACCCCCAGAGGAATCCCTCACTGAAGTGGGTCAGCCTCCACTGGATTTTTTAGAAAATGGAGGTTCATGAAACATCTAGAGAAAGCTTTTAACATAAAGGTAAACAAAACAAACAAATGGAAAAAGCATGATGGAGGGATACACTCTCATTAATTGCCTCAGAGAGATGAAAGAAAGATGGTACTGCATCCATGAATCAAGAAGAGGATGCTATAAAAGTGTAAGTACTATACAAGAGCAAAAAGGAAAAAAAAGCTCTTTAAGATGAAAAATATAAGGCAGATACTAAACAATCAGTAGATGGCATTTTTTTTTAACTCCCAGAAAGTAGACCACAAACATAAAAAGAAAAAATTAAAGACCAGTCTAGGAGAGCCAACAGCAAAATATCAGAGTTCTAGAAATAGAGAAGAGAAAAAGTAGGGGGGAAGAAATCACCAGTGAAATAATTCATACAATCTCCAGAACTCAAAGACATACATTTCCAAACTGAAAGGGCCCAATGAGTACCAAGAAAGTAATTACCCAGCAAGGCACATCATTGTGAAGTTTCAGGAAAACAAAAACTAGGTGAAGAATCTGCAAATTTCCAGAAAAATAAAATGAGACAAATACAAAGAATCAGGAATCAAAGTGATTTTAGCCTTCTCAACACTAACCTTGGAAACCACAGGCAGGGGAGCGATCAATGCCACCAAAATCCTATGGGGAAATTATTTCCACGCTAGAATCTTCACTGAGCCAAATTAGTGAATAGGTGGTATCACTAAACCATTTGCAGACCTCCACTACCCCAACAACATTTCCTCCCTTAACACTCTTCCTCAGAAGGCTTCCAGAAGGCATGCTTCACCAAGATGAAGGAGGTCACCGAGAAAAAGGAAAACGTGGGATACAGGAAAGGAAAATTCAGCTCACAAGAGGGAAAGGGGATTCCTGGGATGCTAGTAAGGAGAAATCCCAAAAATAAAGCACAGGTCAGATTGAATCAGGCTCCGAAAGACATTTCTTCAAGGAAATAAAATGGATAGATATCTGATATGTCCTAATGTACTGACAGATAATTTAGGTCACTTCTAGAGAGTATGCGATTGAGTTATAATAATTGCATAGAAAATGAAGCAAATGAAAAATGAACACTACTACTAATTTGTGTGTGTGTGTGTGTGTGTGTGTGTGTGTGTGGTGCTGGGGGTTGAACCCAGGGCCTCGTGCTTGCATGCTTTGCAAGTGCTGGGCCACTGAGCTGCCACCTCCAGCCCATTTTTTTTACTTTTTGAGACGGGGTCTCGCTAAATTACGAAGACTGCCTCTGGTCTCGAATTTGCAATCCTCCTGCCTCTGCCTCCCAAGCTGCTGGGATTATAGGCGTGCACCACCTCGCCCGGCTCACTAATTCTTGAGAAAACAAAAACCACACAGGACATGAATAGTAAACCTACTGTACTCTGTAGCTCAGCTCTGAATCATAATCTGGCAACTACTAAATACTGATCTAGCCCCACATAGAGATACAGAGGAGATTGAGAAGACAGCAAGAGGAACATGGGGGCAAGGGAGGAGGAGAAGGAGCTAAATCTTCTTCTTCACAGTGAAAAGACAACCAGACAACGTCAAAAGTGGAAGAAACAATGCCAGAAAGTTATTCAGAGATATGGAGGTAAATAATCAAAAGACTCAGCTAGAAAAGTCTGAAAGTTGTATGAAAAGGAAAAGGAGGACCTGCTATTTTTTCACAGCAAGTCTTGTAGATATTTTTGATTCTTTAAACTATATGAATTCATTACTTTGATCCAAAGTAAAACTATATTTAAAATTTTAAAAAATACATCAAAGTCAACAGATTCTAAGCTGACTGTGATAAAACAGCAGTCCAAAACCTTTACGCCATGAAGCAAGTTCAGGACAAGGTTGCCCCAAGGTCATCCTGTCCTTGCCCACAGGAAGCCAGAGACTAATTCCGTTTAGGAGGGCGGCTCCCAACACTGTTTCCCAGGGTGGGCTGTACAATGGCTGCCTCCAACACTCCTAAGAGGGTGAGAGGTCCCTGTTTCCCAGTTGTCACACAGACCTACTGGCCAGTGGAGAAACCCTGTGCCACCCACCGCTACCCGCCTGGGAAGGGAGAGAGAGTGACTGGAAGCAGAACGACTTGGATGCCACAGCCTCATTAAGTGGGGGTGGTGTGATTGGAGGCAGGACCCCTGAGTCTGACTCAGGAGATGAAGTGGCCCATGGTCACACAGCAAGGACTGCAGAGCTGGAACTGCCTCTTTCAGCGTGGCATGAATGTTAAAAACAAAAGATGTCCAGGCTTACTGCCTGGAGTCAGCCCAGCTCCATGCGGGCTAATTCCATGGCTGGAAAAGGGAAAAATACAGATGATTTGAGACTTCTTTCCCCCTCAAAGCCAGTAAGTGCTCAAACCCCTCTGGGGTTTGTGAGAAGAACCCAGAAGCCAACTTGAGGGGGCACCTGCAGGAACCACATCCATCCCAGCTCCATCCCAGTTGGTGAGGAAAAACTCCTTACAGAACAATGGACTTACCGCATTGGGTTATTGCAAAGATGGAATGAACACACACATCCAGTATGGAAGATGGTGTGTTATAAATGTTAGGTCAGATACAATTTTTTCTGCAAACCTGTTAGATCCGAATCTGGGATCCAGCATGAGATTTGGAGCTGCTCAACAGAGGGGACCTCACCTTCCCCCTCTGGACTTTCCAGGGAATTAGTCCCATGGCGTCACCCCAGAGCTCGTCTAGGTAACTGCCTGAAGTGCCTACCCTCCCTTGGTCTGGGAGTGCCAAGCCTCCCAAATGTGGATTCCTTCCAGCTCACCTAGGCAGACAGTCTCCTGGGACCTCTCCTTCCTGTTCTCCTCCCTGCTCCCTAAGTCCCTGGTGAGCCACCGCAAGTGGCAGGCAGGCAGTGCATGCCCAGCTCTGTCCACCATTGCACAAACAGAGACCTGTTTGGGGCCTCCGTGGACCCAGTATGCTTTGGCCATGAGCAAGGGGTCAGAAAGGTGCTCTGGGGAGGGAGAAGGCCTGGGCTCCGGCCCTGTGTCTGTTATCCCTCACCCGAGGCAAGCATGCTCAGTAAGCAGCAGCTGTGCTGAGCACTGTTCTGGACCAGGAGCTGGGACACAGGCGTTTGGAGACACCTGGGAACGTCTGGTGGGGTCGGGGTGGGGTCAGATATTAGCTGAGGCTCAGATGCCCAGTTGCAGGGGCTGGACTGAGGGCTCAGTGGCGGGGTCAGGTCACAGCACGAGGCTAGATGCAGGCAGCCCAGTCGGGAGGCCACAGGGGAAAGGCAGGCTGGAAGGCCAGGCCAGGCGGGCTACGCTGGGGAAGGGGAAGTGGATGGAGTGAAAACGCAGGAGAAGCTGGGTGTGGTGGCGCACGCCTGTAATCCCAGCGGCTTGGGAGGCGGAGGCAGGAGGATTGCAAGTTCGAGACCAGAGACAGTCTGAGTAATTTAGCGAGACCCTGTTTCAAAAAAGTGGAAAAAAAATGGGATGGGGGTGCAGCTCAGTGGTCCAGCACTTGCAGAGCATGCAGGTGCGAGGCCCTGGGTTCAACCCCCAGTACCGTAAAAAAAAAAAAAAAAAAAACCAGGAGGAAGCGAGGGCATAGCTCAGGCCTGACCACAGGGAGGGGGCCAGAGCCTTCTGTGAGTGACGGAGGAGGAGATGATGTCCTTTATAAAAACAGAAGTCCTTAGCACATTTGAGGAACAGAAAGGCGTGCTGAGCATCTGAGCGCAGCGAGCCAGAGCCAGGCGGTAGGTGGGAAGGGGTTTCAGATGTCACTGCTAACATAGGCCAGGCCCAGATCTCAGCCTTGAGCTTCTTGGGGATTATTCCAAGAACAGTGGCAGCCAGGGAAGGGTACTGGGCAGGAAGGTGCTGAGTCTGGCTTATGTTGGAAGAGGATACATGGTGGCGTATAGGTTTAAGTGGGGCTGGTAGCCAAGGGCTCCTTAGAGTCAAAATGGCTTAGAGATGGTGATTTCAGGTGTGGTAGAGATGGAGAGAGGGGACTAACTCCCTAGTTTGTTTATTTGTTTGTTTTGCAATATTGAGGGATTGAAAGCAGGGCCTCACATATGCTAGGCAAGTCCTCCACCACTGAGTTGCAGTCCTAGCCCTTTTTTTATTTTTTATTTTGAGACAGGGTATCACTAAATTGTGCTGCCTCTGGTCTCCAACCTGCAATCCTCCTGCCTCGGCCTCCCGAGTCCCTGGGATTAGAGGTGTGTTCCAGGCACCTGGCTCAATATCTACTTTGAGGGTAGAAATGTTAGGATGTGCCATGAGAGGAAGGGAGAGGGAGGAAAAGATGGTCACCGTGGAGGTGGCGCTCCCTGAGAAGGGGCAGACTGGGAGAGGAGCGCATCCCGGAGTAGGTAGAACCAGAGTGCTCTGTCTGGGTTCTGCTGTGGCATCCATGGGTCGACGTCAAGCTGATGGTTGAAGATACCACACTGAGCAAGTAATATGTGAATTATCACCAGGTAGACAGTAGTTGGAACCACAGAATGAAGGCCTAGCTCTGTGGAGCCTCTGCATTTAGAGGCCGGATGGAGAAGGAGGCCTGAGCAGTGAGGAGGATTGAGATTGTTTCACTCACGGATTCACGTAAGGGTTTTTCCTTTTTTGTTTTTTTTTCTTCTCTTGTGGTGCAGAGGGTTGAACACAGGGCCTCACAAATACTTCTGTAAGTTCTCTACCACTGAGCTATACCCTCAACCTCTTTTTTATATTTTATTTTGAGACAGGGTCTTGCTAAGTTGCACAGGCTGCTTCTGGCCTCCAATTTATGATCCTCCTGCCTCAGCCTCCTGAGTCACTGGAATTATAGGTGTGCGCCACTGCTCCCGGTTCCAATGAAGGCTTAGAGGAAGGAGTGGTCACTCGCATCAAATATTGCTCAGGGGACAAGCCAGAGGAGCACAGAGAAATGCTCATTGAACTTGGCCACACAGCTCATTGTTCACGTTGACAAGGGTGGGTCTGCGAATTGGAGTGAGGGATAAGTTGCAAGGCAGCAGCGAGGAGGGGATACAGCACACAGGGGTGCACAGGGCACAGGGGTGTGTGCATGCTTGTCTGCCAGCGGAACAATGAATGGGGAGAGAGGCCCTGAAGGAGAGCCCTGTACAGCCAGGCCCGGTGTAAACAGGTCAGGCCTGGAGGAGACAAGAATGGTCTCTTGTTTTGTTTTGTTTTTGAGACAGAGTCTCACTGTGTGGCCTAGGCCAGCCTGGAACTCACTATGTAGCCCAAGCTGGCCTAGAACTCATGCTCCTCCTGCGTCAGCCTCAGCTCTAGGAGCCACTGTGCCCAGCTTCGGCTGGGCCCTCCAGGGCCTCTTGGAACAGCCAAACCAGTTCCCTGCCACCCTCCTTAGCTCGCTGGAGGGAGAAGTGGAGCTTTGGAATCACACAACCAGCTGCAGGGAACTCTGCTCTCTCCTTTCATGGGGTGTCAGCTACCCCCATGTGGCTTCTCACCTCATTGTCCTAACAGCCCCGTGCATCTCAGAGGACAAGATGAGCCACACAAGCAGTAGCTAAGGGCTAGTAAGTGGCAAAGCCGGGCTTTGAGCCTGGTTCTGCTGTCTGAAGAGCCCACACTGCTTCCCACAGCCCCCTTACCCTCTTTGACAGGTCTGAGTGAAGCCCACGCCTCCTGCAGCCCCTTCCTAAGGCCTGGACCAGACAGGCACACAGGGCTCCTTCCCAGTTGTCATTTCACATGGGCAACTTCTACCTCCATTGTTCCTCAGAGGAGCTTAAGGTCAGCTCGCCAGGCTTCTGTCCTACCCAGGAGGGATGTCTTTTGAGCATTTTCTCATATTCCTGAAAGTCTGCTTGTATGCCTCTAGAGAGAGTAAGCTCACTACCTTCATGAGCAACCCATTCTAGGCAGGGGGACAGCAGGGCAACTCAGAGCAGAGATTCGGATCCAAGTTGCTGTTATTGAATCTTAACTCTGCTACCTATTAGTATCTTGTGCCTTATGTTTCCATGATGATAGCAATATTTATTTCCTAGTATATTATGAGAATTAAGTAATATGCTTCATTTAAGATTCTTAGTAAGCATCTAATAAATTTCAGTGACTAATGTCATCATAATCAATACTGTTATTTTTCCCAAGTAGAGCTACATCTGCTTCGTTATAAGCAGCATGCTTGAAGTCTAGCCCTGTTCCTTGGAATTATATGCTCACTTGCAGGTTAATTCTATTCTGCATTTTTCAATTTTTATTTTCTCCTGATATCAGATTTTCTTTTTAAAGTTGTTATTCATCACAGAAACATGACTTCCCTAAGATCATAGTTTCCTCCTTACAGAGTTGCTTGCCAGGAAACTCAGCTTTGCCAAACACACAAGGAGGGATGGGAGAACGTAGCTTTGAGGCCTCCACTCTGCCCTCCCAGGCCTGCTTGCTTGCTCGCAGGACTCTGCATTCCCTTGTTGAAAGCCTGCCGTCGGCCCCTCTGACCGCCTCCCCTAAGCATCTACTATCAGGGGAGCCTTATGCCAGGCTGAGGAGCCCAGCTTCTGTAGCTACACAGAACTAGGCTCAAACCCGTATTCTTCCACTTCCTTATGGTGTGATCTTGGCTGAGCTGCTTAGTCTCCATAGGTCTTGGTTTCCTCATCTGCAAAACAGGGCTAACAGTAATCTTTCCTACATTGTTGGGCATTGTGAGGATTAATTAAGATAATGCATGTCAGATATGCAGCATAATGCAAGCTCAAAAGACCCTTGGTGTTAATTTCTAGGGTAGTGCTGCCTAATATGTGGCAGTCACTGGCCGCATATGGTAGGTGAACCTTTAAAATATGGTTCTTCCAAGTTAAGATGCACTGTGAGTGTAAAATACACAATGGGTTTCAGATGTAGTACAAAAAAAAGAAAAAAAATAACTCAGTCCTTTGGTGGTGCTGGAGAGTGAACACAGGGCCTCTCATGCTAGGCAAGTACTCTACCATGAAGCTACACCCTGGGTGGTGGTGTTAGGTAGGGTTGCGTTTGGTTCAACTCATAGCAACCCTCACAGGGCTTTCAATGGCTGGCTGTTTGGGGATTATTTTCAAGAGTGGAGTACCCCATCCTTCTCCCGTTTTTGCGGTGCTGGGGATTGAACCAGGGACTTCAGAAAGTGTAGAGCAGCACTCTACCAACTGAGCTAAACCCCAGCTGAAACAAGCCATACCCTAGACCTGCAAAATACCTTTATAATACCTTTATTATAATATTATAATAATATAATTATACTGATTATATGTTGACATTAAAATATTTTGGCTATATTGGGTTAAATAAAGTATTCTATTAAAATTAGTGTCACTTTTTGTACTTTATTAATGTTGTTGTTAGGTGCTGTCGAGTCAGTGTCTGACTCCTAGCAACCCTACAAGAAACAAAACACTATTGTCAGTGCTTCTCTGCTATTCATAGGGTTTTCAGTGGTGGATTGATTTTTGGGAGTAGGTTGCCAGGTCCTTCTCCCAAGCCTATAGCACCTGGTTTTCCCAGGTGGTCTCCCATGCAAGTACTAACCAGACCTGAGCCTGCTTCACTTCCAAGATCTGACAGGATTAGACACCACAGTGGTACGGCTGCAGGCATTTTATTAATAGGGGTACTAAAAAATTTGAAATTACATATGTGGCTCATTTTGTGGCTTGCATTATATTCTTTTGGTGCTAATTCTAGTGGGGTTTTTGTTGTTGTTGTTGTTTGTTTGTTTGTTTGTTTTCCAGTAGGGGAGAAGAGAGATTTTAATTTATTGTTTACATGTGTCCCTTGAAGCTCTTACTTCTGAGATTGAAGGGCTCATGGAGATTACAGAGATCTACCCTCCACTCTGCAAAGAGGTGGAAACTGAAGCTCATAAGAAATAGGATATGCTAGGACCAACAGATCTGTCCTAGAAGTGGTGCAACCGGAGTGCTCCTTGGAAGCAAGAATGGCCAGACTGTGTCTTACATATTTTGGACATGTTGTCAGGAGAGACCAATCCCTGGAGAAAGACATCATGTTTGGGAGAGTGGCAGGTCAGCAAAACAAAGGAAAACCCTCCACCAGATGGACTGACACAGTGTCTGCAACAATGGGCTTAAACATAAATAAGATCGTGTGCCTGGCACAGAATCAGGGAGTGTTTCGATCTGCTGTACATAGGGTCACTATGAGTCGGACTGGACTCAACGACACCTAACAACAAGGACCACACAATCAAAACCAAGCACCTACACAGCAGGCAATTCCTGTCATCACAAAGCTGCCACCTGGTGGCCACCCGTATATGACTGATGCAAGCTCCCACAGCAACTGGGCTCCCCTATGGTCTACTTTCCAACTCTCTGAAGATGGTAGGACAAGGAGGCCCCACTGGCAGCCTGACTGCACTGAGCCCTAGCCTACCAGAGTGAGCCAGTGCAGTGAACCAGTGTGGGCACAATCTATGGTGACAGGCAAAGCATAGGTTTGAATCCTGACTCTCTCCCTTTCTAGCTGTGTGCCATTGGACAAGTCACTTAACCTCTCTGGTCTTCAGTTTCCCCACATATACAATGTGGATAAAAGCAATGAAATGAGATACATGGAATATGAGTCAACAAATACTTACAGAATACCAGGTATGCAGTGCTCTAGGTGCTAGGATACAGCCATGACCTAAACAGACAAGTTCAATAATCACCAAAGCCCATGGTTCTCAAAACAAGTTCTCTGGACTATCAACATCAGCACTACTTGGGATTTATTGGAAATGCCCATCTTCAGGCCTTCACCTCATTTCTACTAAGGTAGAAACTATGGGAGTGGGGGGCCCACAGTCTGAACCTGATGCTTGCTCATGTGTGAAAAGTACTGGAGCTGGTGATCGAGGGACAGGTACCAAGTGGAGTCAAGGGCTATCCGGCAGAATAAATGGATAAACAGCTTGAGGACGATGGCCAGAAAGTGAAGGGTGCGAATGCTGGCCAGATGTGAGGGTCAGAGGAAACCTGTCTGATAAGGTGACAAGTTCCAGCAGAGATCTGCAAGCAAGGATCTGGAGGAAAGGAAGGAAGGGAGCAGGATTTCTCCTCTTCAAGACACTCCCTGTAAATTGCAAACACAGTTATATGACTCACACCTAGAACTGTAGTCTTAATTTCTTATTTGTTTCTTTATTTTGCAGTGTTGGGGATTGAACCCAAACCCTGGTGCATGCCAGGCAAGCACTCTGCCACTGCATCCCAGCCCTGTAGCCTTTATCTTGATCAGCCATACATCGAGTAAAAAAATTGAGATTTCTATTTCCAATAGAAGATAAAGAGATTACCTCTGCTATACTGATTCTGATTTAGCTAGCTTTGGGGGGGGGGTTGTTTACCTTTATACTCCAGTAATGGAGAGATCACTATCTCATGAAGTGTTTTTATTCTCTCCTAGAGAAGCTCTGTTAGAAAACTCTTCTTAAAACAGACATGCTGGCACAGGCCTGTAATCGCAGCACTCAGGAGGCTGAGGCACGAAGATTAATGCAAATTCAAGGCCAGCCTGGTCTACATAGCAAGTTCCAGGCCAGCTTGGGCTACCCAGTGAGCCCGTCACAAAAACAAAAAACAAAACAAAACAAATACTTCTCCGTTGACACTCATCTATTTCTCTATAGCTCCTATCCACTGGCCAACTTCTATGACTACATGCAACAAGACTCCTGACTCTTTCCTCAAGGCAGAACTTTACCTATTTGAGACTCTCATGTATCTTCCCCTGGGGCTCTTTAAGGTCAATTACGAGCAACCATTTTGGGAAAGTTGATTTTTTGTTTTAGTTTAGTTTGATTTTTTTGAAACAGGGTAGCTTGTTCATCACTGGCAGAGAAACCAACCAAAACAAACTTACAAGAAGAATGACTTATTAGGGGCTCATGGTTAGAGGATCAGTCCATAATGGCTGCAGGGGAGATGTGGCAGCAGCAGGTGGCAGGGCCCATGGCAGACACCTCACATCACAGTGGATCAGGAGGCAGAGAGTGATTGGCACTGCAGGTCCAGGTAAAAACTTCCAAAGGCCTGCCCCCAGTGCCCTTCTTCAGTAAATCTAGGTCCTACCTCCCAAGTTCCATAACCTCCCACTAGAGTGCCATCAGTGGTGTCCAAACATTCAAACACATGACCTGTGAGGGGCTATTTAGATTCAAATCATATCACAGGGTCTCTATGTAGCTTAGGCTGGCTTCGAACTTGTGATTTTCCTGCCTCAGCCTCCCAAGTACTAGAATTACAGGTGTGTCCCGCCTTGCCCAGCTCTTGGGAAAGGTTTTTCTGACCTCACATTAAGAGACGAAGATGGTTTTTTATATTTTTTATTTTTTTGCAGTACTAGGGTTTGAACCCAGGGCCTTGTGCTTGCATGCTCTGCAAGTGCTGGACCACTGAACTGCACTTTCAGTCCATTTTTTTTACTTTTTTGAGACAGGGTCTCGCTAGGTTACGCAGACTGCCTCTGGTCTTGAACTTACGATCCTCCTGCCTCTGCCTCCTGAGCCACTGGGATTACAGGCGGGCTGCACAAAGATGGCTTTGATAGTACCTTCTCTGGAAGGTGGACAGAGAACCACCACATCAAGCACCCAGGTGAATGAAGGCTGACTGGAAGCCAGAATCAGCTAGCAAGACCTTCTTCTTCTTTCCCGTGATGGGGCATTGCAACTTGTCCTCATGTTTCCTAGTAACCAGGGATGCAGTCAGCCAAGTCTTTGACAGCAAGTCCTTTCAGAGTTTTGTTTGCCATTTAAACTATGCATGGAATATTTAATTTCAATGACCATACATATTTTTCTGAGAATTTTCTTTGGTCCTTTTCAAATATACCTAATTATTATTTATAATTTTTGCCTGCTCTTTTTGTTCTATTGTATAAAAGCATTTCATATATAGTTATATTCTGATTCTCAAATCTGGTCTTTAGCGGTATCTAAATCTGTTTGATCTTTCTGCTGTCTCTTGTTCTTGGATTATTTCTTATTTCCATGTGTATCGAGTTCTTTCTTTTTTGGCTTAATCAAAGCTGTGGGAAACTGGAGGACCTCAATTGTAGATGGCTTTCAACAGCAAATATCTGTGTTTATTTCTGCAAAGAGCTAGGCCATGTTAGCCCAGAAATCTATTTTTGGCTTAATTTAAATGTCAAGTTCAGCTACTTCACCTTGGGGATGGGGGAGGATGCAGGGACAGAGCCTCAGCTTAACCTCCTGGACACTGGTTCCTGTATTTGCTCTCAGGGATGGCCCAGCATTCTTTGCCTGCCACTTTCTGTTTCCTAAGCCGTTTCATGTTGATGTCCTTCTTTCTCATTTTTTCAGACCCCTTAGAGATTTCCTCTACTTCTTTAGAGACCTAAAATGCATGTTTTGTTTTAATTTACCCAGGATATCTAGAGATCCTCTCTTCAAAATACCAACTTGGCTGGAAGTCTATTCTTTCCATTCTTTCAATGATTCATCAATCTTTTTTTTTTTTTTTTTCCTCCAGTATTTGGGGTTGAAGCCAGAGCCTTGGACATGCTAGGCATGTGCTCCACCGCTGATTTGCACCTAGTGCCTTTCATATTTTTAAAGAAAAGGTTTAAATTGCACAGGCTGCCTCTAGCCTTGAACTTGCAATCCTCCTGCCTCAGCCTTCCAAATTACTGGGATTACAGGTATATGCCACAATGCCCACCTCACCAATCTTTATTAAGCCCCTACTTTGTGCAGAGAGTAGATTTGGGTGTGGGAGTGTCAGACGTGGAGCAGGGCATACTCCCTGTCTGCTCAGAGCTTACAGCTTAGTGGGGAAAATGGGCTATTACAATAGAAGGGGACTCATGGTGCACTCAGGAATAGAGGTGCTACAGGCATTCACTGGAGGGGCACCCTGAGGGGAAGAAAGGAACATAACTCTGTGAGAATGAGGAAGAACTGTTTCTAGCAGATGAGCAGGAGGCAGTGAAAACTAGTGGGGGAGAGAAGATGCTAAAGGAGCCAAGCCGAGAATGGAAAGCAGGAGCAAAAGGCTGAAGGCTCCAGAGGGTATGGAGAACCGGAAACCTGGAAGAAACGAGGCTTGGCTTGGGCAGAGCAAGAGGAAGGGGAACGGTGTGGCAGGGGCAGACAAAATATTGATTCCCCCAGGAAACTGGACTCTATCGGAGAACACAGAGTGGAGCAGTGATTAAATAGAAGGCAAGAGCAATCACTTTTATTTTTTGGTTCTGAGGATAAACCCAGGGCCTCATGCATGCTAGGCAAACACTCTACCACTAGGCTACATCTTCAGCTCTGCAATTAGTTCTAGATCATGCAGTTGGAGTGTGGCCTAGTGACAGGCAGGGGCAAGAGAGGAGACAGGAGACTGGTTAGGATGAAGACTGCTCTGGCTCAGGTAAGAGCCAATAGCAGGAGAGAAGCAGTGGACAGAAGGGCCACCTGCAGGGGCCTGGTGCATTGCCAGCTTCAGGCTCATCTGCTTGGGCTGGGCTGGGCTGGGCTTTCATGGTCTGCAGGCTCAGGTGGCCAAGAGTCCATCAGTCTTGTGCTGCCCACCTCAGCGGACCACAGGCTGTTAGGTGCCAAGCTGAGCTACACAACTTGGCTCTCCCTGCAAAACCAAAGCCTGAAAGGATCTGCTTCCAAACACCTGGTTGATTGCTTCCCTGGTTAGTCGAGGACAGGACAGGCTGCGATGCCCCAACATGGGAAACAAAAAGAACGCTCCAGCAAGCTGCCACTGTTTACGCCAGTCAGCTGTCCTTTGTGCTGCCCAGCACAAGAACCGCCCAGGCGCAAGCACAGCTCCAGCTTCCTCACTCAGACCATGATCCCATCTCGCTGAGTGCTTGAGGTGCAGTGCTCGCCTCCTGGGCAGAGTCCAAGTTGCAGAGCTAGGATGGTCATCCAGAGTCCACCTCTTGAGGCTGTGTGCCACATATGAAAACCCAGACCTCTACTGTATGAAAACACCCCGCATCTTTCCTCCTAGTAATTTTATTTGGGGAGAATTACAGGTTTACCAAAAAGTCCCCGTGTGGCACTCACTCAGTGTCCTCTACTGCTACCACTACTACTGCTATCACTGGTGCATTTGTCAAAAGAAATGAACATTGGGTCTTTGTCCTTGATTTTCCTGACTTTTGATAAGCTAAGCCATATTTTGTAGAATATCTTCTCATCCAGTTATGTGTCTCCCTTGTCCAGACAGATCACGGGTCTTCAGGAAGAGTCTCAGAGGTCAAACGCTCCTGCCATCCATCAAACCAGAGGGCACGTGTACGGGCACGATCTTTCCCAAGCAATACCACCTTTCCTTGGTTAAGTTAGTGTGCTTCACAGTGGAGCTGCTATTTTCCCTCTTCCATATTCTATTCTTTGGAAAGTGAGTCACCCAGCCCAACCCACTGTGCCGGGAGGGAAGTTACACTTGGTGGAGAGCTGTGCCTGTTTCTATTATTTGGCATTCTTTTGTGAAGACTTGTAATCGCCTTCACGCCCCATTTATTACAATTGTTAAGACCAACTCGGAGTCATTATTTTATGCTTTGGGTTTAACCATGCCCTTAATTTTTAAGATGAAGAACAGATTTAAAAGGCTGACTTGTCAAGCCCCATAGGATAAGTTGCTTGCAGCCTTCGACCTAGGTTTTCAGGGATCTTCCAAGGGGAAAAATTTGAGTGCAGTCTGTTTATCCAGACAATGGAGTATTGTTAGGCAACAAAAAGGAATGAAGCAATAGTATACACACGACACGGATGAACCTGAAACATTAGGTGGGTGTGGGAGTGCACACCTGTAATCTTAGCACTACAGAGGCTGAGGCCAGAGGATCACAAGTTCAAGGCCAGCCAGGGTTAAGTAGCAAGACTCCATCTCAAAACAACAAAAACCTAAGTTAAAGAATTTAATAAGACACAAGACCACATAATGTAGACTCCATTTATATACATGCCCAGGACAGGCAAATCTACAGATAAGAGGTTGCCCAGGTCAGGAGGAGAGTGACCACTAGGGTTTGTTTCAGTGAGGGGTGGGGGCGGTTGTAAAATTGGTTATGGTGACTGTTGTACAACTCTGAATGTGCTACAAACCACTGAATTGCAAACTTTAAATAGACTTGGATGACACGTGAATAAAGCTCAGTGAAGCTGCAATTTAAAGAGTACAGAAGTCAGAAATTGCCAAGTTACTTTCTACACAGGTTTCCCTAACTGCATCACAAGGGTAATAGCTCTTCTTTCATGAGGTTTAAGATCCAGACTCAAATAAGGTCTGGCATGGAACCAGTGCTGCTTCGCCAGGGACCCCTCTCTGCCTATAACACACTGCTCCCAACACACTTCAGAGGTTTGCCCAGCTGCAGCCTAACAAACTTCCCTTGCTGATTCCATTCCTCACTTCTCACACTGCCACATTCCCCGCAAGCCCAGCACACATGGCAGCCTCTCACTCCACTGGGCCTGGCTAACCCACCTTGCCTCTTGTAACCACACTGTCCTGTGGCAATCCCTTGCAGAACACTCAGTACCACCTGGTGCCAGTGTCCTTGGAGCTGGATGCAAGGTTCCGGAAAGCAAGAACTTCATCTTTTTTATCACTGATGAAAATAGGACTTGGTGTGTATTTGTGGTGTGACTGAATCTTTATGTACTTTATGTACCGATGTGGAACCACCTCCAAGATCTGCCAAGTGAAGCAAAGCAAGGCACAGGCGAGCGAGCCACCCATTTCGCACAGACGGTGTGGGGGGAGATACACGCCCACATGTGTTTATATATGGCTCAGGTCTGGAAGGCTCCTCTCCAGCTCAGGCTACACTCAGACCCACAGTTCCCACTCTGCTCTGGGTCCTTTAAGAATTGGTCCATTTTTGGAACCAACACCTTCACTTTCAAAACAAGGTCTCCAAGGCCTTGGTCTGCTTCAGATGACCAGAGCATCTTGGAAAAGGCATAAATGCAGCACCCTCTGAGAAAATCATTTTGCAGAACCCAGGCTCACCTATCCCACAGGGGGCTGAAACACCCCCATGCTCCTTGGTAACAGGTCCTCTATATCCTCTGAAGAAACAGCTGTCTGTGCTTTGGTCACTGCCTCTGGGACCTCATCAGCCTATGCCCTCATCACTCCCAGGTAGCATAAAGGAAATAAACAGCCCCTAGGTGGCCCTCACATAACAAAAACACTAGCGAGGAAATAGCTCACATAAAGCAATTTATTAACAGAAAATAACCGAGGAGTCCTGTTCACAGACGGCGACCACGGCGACCCCCCTTCCTGCGAGTGCTGTCGGAGGGGATGGGGGTGACGTCCTCTGTGGGGAGGGAAGAGAAATTATCATTGCCTGGAGCTGGATGGGAAGGACGAGAGGCCTCCCTGTGACAAAGGTCTAACCCATCAGCAACACATCTGCTGCTCCCCAATGACCCCAGTATGTAACAGATGAATGAGGGACTGCCCCACCTGCTATTTCCTCCAAATTCCCCAGGTGGCCTCAGCTCACTTTCCAGACAGGGAAACAGGCTCTGTGAGGGGGCCCAGGATGCCAGAGGCAGAGGACACACTCAGGTTCCGACAGAGTCCACCGACTCCAGTGGAAAACAGCCCTGCCCAGAGCAACTGTGGATGTCACCTTTTCGATAGGAGGGAGAGGGCTGAAAACAGTCTGAAGACATCTTGAGAACAGGGGGTGGGTGGAACTTTAGACTATGGGGTCAAAACATTTTGCTACAAACGCCACAGAAACTATGTGGCCAGGTGAATACCTGCTTCCTAGAAGTATAAAAAGCCAGGATATGATGGACATGAGGGTAATCAATGGTAGTCACCACCCCCTCCACTCTGTTTGTCAGAGAGTGGCATGCCCTACTGATGTTTAAGAGGCAGAGACCAAGGGCTGGTGAAACCCGAGATTCAGAAACGGCACTAAGCTGTCCCAATGCAGTTAAGAAAGACAGTCACATCATGGTAACATCAGGAAAAGATTTTAAGGTCCGTGGCGCCCTTTGCAGCTTCCTTTAACAAACCTAAGTGTCAACAGTCACCAGATAAGGCCCCAATCTCATCAGGCACATCATATGGCCTTGGGGGTCAATGCTTCCAAGCAAGTATCAGAGGGCATACTTACCAATTCGCCCGATCTTCATACCCGAGCGAGCGAGGGCTCTGAGGGCTGACTGGGCCCCAGGTCCGGGTGTCTTGGTCCTAGGAAATGAAAGACTTTTAGCCAAGTCAATGGGATTCTCCTTTCTGAGATCTCACAACCCACTAGTTCAGGGATCTGCAAAGTTTCTGTAATGGACCAGACATTAAATATTTTAGGCTTAGTGGGCCACTATGGTTTTATAGCATATTCGCTTCACAAAAAGACAAAAACCTCTTTCAAAAAATGTAAGTTACTCTCAGCCCAAACTGCAGAAAACCAAATAGTAGGTCAGATCTGGCCTGTGGATCAGTTTGCCCTGCTCTGCCTGCTGCCTGGATAATCCCTCTCCCTTCCGGCCCCAGGCTGTGACACAAGTCGTCTTCACCAATCTCTTTCCAGCTGCTCCATCCAAGAAACCACCATCATTCTGTGGGACCACTTGAACAACTTCTTATCCTGCCTGTTCTCCACCCAGCAGTTTTCATGCCTAAGTCCTCATCTGGTTCCCCAAGACCCAACAAGACACCACTTCTGCCTCTGGGATCACATCCCAGGCCACTCTTTCCTCCACACTGTCAAGTTCATCCTCGCCTCAAGAACTTTTCCTCACAATTATCTCTAGCTAAAATACGATACACTCCCCTGTCCTTCCTTCACAGGAAGGGCGCCTAGCTCATCAGTTAGGCCTTAGTTTAAATTCCACTTTATCACCAGCTCCACACTTTTGCCCCCTAGCAGTAGCCACAAACAGAACCTATATAGCACCTGCTTCCCTATGCTGCTTAAACTCCCACTCTCCTGCCAGCCACACAAGGGTGGAGGCCCTATCTGCTTTCTTCCAAACAGTAACTGGTATGCAGTGGATGCCCAACAGACACAGGAAGTACATGCAGGAACCAACTATTTTCTATGCACACTCCTAAAATATCTTGTTCTAGATAGAGCACGACAAAAAACCAAGTCTCAAATCTAAGCGCCCTGCCACCCAAGTCCAGTGGACTTACAACCACCCAGCCCCAGCCTTCCATACCTGTTTCCTCCTGTGGCCCGCAGTTTGATATGGAGGGCAGTGATGCCCAGCTCCTTGCATCTCTGGGCCACATCCTGGGCAGCCAACATGGCAGCATATGGGGACGACTCATCTCGGTCAGCCTTAACCTTCATTCCACCTGTCACCCGGCAGATGGTTTCCCTGAGAACAAAAGTAGAGTCGTTTTTCTTTGTCTCCTGACAAAGACCCACTGAGCGATTAGCATGTCCTAGTGAGTAAAAAGTGCTACAGCCCAGATGTGGGAGCCGATTATGGTTAACGTGAACACATATCCAGATCCTGGACAAGGCAGCCACAGGTCTGCCTTTACAAGACTCACAGCTTAGTGTGCTTGAAAGACCTGCTCTAAGCCAGGCACCACGGCCACGTCTGTAATCTCAGCTGTTCAGGAGGCTGAGGCAGGAGGATCACCCATTCAAGAGCAGAAGCAGCCTGTACAACTTTATGAGACCCTGACTCAAAAGCACGGGCTGGGGGTGCAGCTCAGTGGTAGAAAATGCTTGGTTACCATGCATGAAGCTTGAGTTCAAGCACCAGCACTGCCCCACCTTCCCCCTAAAAACAAAGAGCCAATGTAGTCAAACCCCACATTACTGCTTTCTGTTTGCTTCACCATGTGATCCTGACAACTACTGCCTGAGGCGCACACTACTGCCCTCACTCTACATACGCTGTTGTTACTGCTAACCAAAACTTAGGATCTGACTTCACACGCGCGTCACAAAACTTGCTAACAGCAGTCAGAACTCGTCTCCAGGGCTGACTTCCAGCCCACCGTTGCCCCTTCCCAGAGTACTTAAATATTCTCTCTTGTAATTCTTGAGAAATTATAGTACCTCTGGGCAAAATGAACAAGAAGCAATTTTTGTGTGTGTGTGTGGTACTGGGGGTTGATCCAGGGGCCTCACACTGGCATACTTTGCAAGTGCTGGACCACTGAGCTGCACCCCCAGCCCTTTTACTATTTTCTTTACTTTCTGAGACAGGGTCTCGCTAAGTTACGCAGATTTCCTCTGGTCTCGAACTTGCGATCCTCCTGGCTCCGCCTCCCAAGTCGCTGGGATTACAGGTATGTGCCACCACGCCCAGTTAGCAAGCAACAATTTTTAAGAGAACCCCCTAAACTGCGACACCCAGTCCTGGGGTCAGTGCTTCCCTCTGCCTCTTGCCAGCTGGGTTTTGTGCCTCTCCACCAGGTACTCACTTGCCAGAAAGATCAGTGACATGGACGAAGGTGTCATTGAAGGATGCAAAGATGTGGCACACACCAAATACATTCTCTCCTTCAGCCACCTGAGGGCCAAGGCTGATGACTTGTTCTTCCTTCTTTTCCTTCCCCTTGCGAGGTGCCATTTCTGGATGAAGCAGAACCTCAATATTAGTGAAATGTAAAAGGTTTCCAGAAGGCTCCTTCCTTGGCTATTAAAGAAAATCCTAAGTTTTACTCCGTTTTCCTGCTTTTATAAAACTCATTTCTCCTCGCACTTGGAAGTGTCAACAGGTAGCTAGAGACCAAGGTACCACGGAGGGTAGCCATTCTCCAGAAACTACCAAAAGCATACTCACAGCATCTTCAGAATAAGCCTAAGATTCTAGCAGCAGACCACAAGCATCTCTAACACATGCCTGTAATCCCAGTGACGCAGAGGCAGGACTTCAAGTTCCAGGCTAGAAGCAGCCTGTGTAATTTAGTAAAACCCTAACTCAAAATAAAAAATGGGCTGGGGGTGCATCTCAGTGATACAGCACTTTCAAAGTATGTGGGAGGCCCTGGGTTCAATCTCCAAGTACCACATAAGTAAGTAAAACTTTTAGAAAATAAAAACTGGGCATCACACTGGCTTAGGTCTCTGGAGATGCCTGAGTTTAGCTGGCTGCTCTGAAAAACTGGGCAAATCAACTCTTCTCTCTGTCCCTTATATAAGCTGAGAAATTTCTCAGTTGATTTGTCCAGGGTAACACAGCAAGTCAGCTGCACAGCAGGGACCAGAACTAGATCAGGGCTGGGTGCTGTGGTGCATGCCTATAACTGCAGAGATCAGGAGGTTGAAGCAAGAGATTGCTGAGCTCAGGGTCAGAGGCAGCCTGCGAAACTCAGCAAGACCATGTCTCAAGGCGGTGGACCATCTGCCTAGGATGCATAAGGTCCTAGGTCTAGTACTGCAAAAACAAACTAAATTAGGGGTTCTTAGCCTGCACACAATATATCAATGTAGAAACATTTCTGGGTTTCCTGGCCCCAAAATACCATTAACAGGTTAGGCCCAAAGAAACCTGAAAGACTATGTCCCACAAGGTTAGAAGGCCAAGGCTAATAACTGTCCATATATTGGTGACTAGAATTTTGAAGGCCCTTTATCCAAGAAAAAAGAAAAAGCTCACTGCCTGAATTCTCCAACTCTTCAGCTTACAATTCAAAGGTCACTAACCAACACAGCCCTCAAGTCTCATCTCCTTCCACATACTCCCTCCCAAAACCAATCTAGATGCTCTTCCCCAACCCTCCAGCTAGTCATCTCCTGTCATCATTCTACACTTGGAGGGTTTGGTCTAGAACCAAACCCTTCAACTTTTACTAGCACCAAATGTTAAAGATCCTAAAACACTCCCTCTAAGAAATCTAAAGGAAGCTGGGCTAGTGGTGCACACCTGTAATCCTAGCAGCTCGGGAGGCGGAGGCAGGAGGATGGCAAGTTTGAGACCAGACGTAGTCTGCGTAACTTATCGAGACCCTACCCCAAAAAGTAAAAAAAATTGGGCTGAGGGTGCAGCTCAGTGGTCCAGGACTCGCAGAGCATGCAAGCGTCATGCCCTGGGTTCAATCCCCAGTACTGGGGGAAAAAAAAACAAAAAAAAAACAAAAACCTAACGGAAAAAAAAATTCATCCCCAAAATGAAGTGTTTGTGACCGCAAAAATCCCTAAGCTGATACAGCCCATACTAATGCAACTGCACGGTCACAGGATGTAACAAAAAGGTACACCAACATGAAGTTGACAGTGCAAAAGGCTAGGTGAGGATTGCCTCTTGCCTAAAACCCTAGACCTTCTGACCATCATGAACCTTACGCATCAGGACAAATTACTAACAATTTCAGAAGATGCTAGGACTAAGAAGCACCCAGATGAAATCGGGCTATACCCTACAAATGAAGAATAAAATACAAGTTTTCATGTAGGATCATAATATAGTCCTGCACTCTCTGCCCTGTGCCAAGATGCCTCTACTCCACAAATAACTACCCTACACCTGAAAAAAACCTGGCTCTCTCCAGTGCCTTACTTCTAACATACAGTGTCTGTCCACAGCAAGTCCTACAAGTGCAATTCTAGCGTACACAAGTTGACCTGTTCCTATCCTGAATTACACCAGTAAGAACGACTCCAGGGGATAAGAATTTTAAGTAAGGTGACACAGGACAAAAGCCCAAAGTTCCGTCTTGAGAAGCCCAGGAAATCTCCAGTAGATCACAACTAAGGAAGCAAGAATAAAAGTTTCAGCATGGTGTCTACACAAGGCAGATTTGCACTTTCCTGTTCCTGAAGTCCTAAGGGGGAACTATCCCCATCCTTTAATATGTAAATACACAGCCGGCCCCGTGGTGCACGCCCCATGCTGTATTTCTGGCCATAGGAGGCCCTTCCTTGAGCGCCAAAACAGGTAATGTGCCCGACTCATCAACAATCATCCGGATTTATGAGTAACAGACACTGGGCTTTTCCTACACTCTCTTTGAATTTCCATCACAGCACCATGAGATCAGTACTATTGCTATTATTATTCTTTTTTAGTTACGAAACAAGCGGATTAGGTGCGGGCCTACGATCGCACAGGCAGAAGCTGGTGGGGTACAGGCGAGGACCTACATTGAGACCTCAGTCTTCGCTCCCACGAACTACACGGTCCGCCGCTCACACGTGGCAGGAGCAGGGGCCGCGGCGTGAGCACTGGACGCGGAATCGCTCCACGTCGCAGGCCTCCCTCTGGAGCCGGACTGCCGCTGCCCTCCCAAGGCAAGGCGCAAAGCCGACCCCTCTGGGCCGGAACCCGGGTCAGAGGCCGCGCGTCTCCCCCAAAAGTCGTCCTGGTTCCCACCGACAGACCCCAGGCCCGCGTCCCGCACCCGGCCTCGCCCTCCGGCCCCAGGATGCCAACCGATTGTCCCCGACCCGGGTTCTTACCTGCGCAACGGCCCCAGACTCCGCCACCGGAAAGAGAGAGCGGGAAGGGGCGGGGCGATGGGTCACTTCCGTGTCCCGGAAGTGTACCTCTGAGGTCACGGGGTGAGGCTGGCTACCGGAAGACGCCCATGTTATTGCTTGCAAAGAGACCAAGACTCGCCCTGGAAGACGGTGGTTTACGTAAGGAGGAATGAAAAGCAGAGGGCTGCGTGTAGCTGCGGGCAGGTTTGCCTACGGTACGCTAAGCGGCACTTACACCCGCTCAGTGAGCCGGGCCCTCGCTCCGAGGCGGCATGGCTGCGGCTAGACGGACTTCCGCCAGCCTGACTCTGGGCCCGGCAGCCTGGAAGCGGCAGCGCACCCCGTGGCGCGGAGGGGAATAACAACGGCAGGACCGCTGTGATCAACTTTTGTCGGCTGGGCGCAGTATTGGACAAGGTGAGACTAAATTGTTCAACATTTGTAGGCTGACCGGCGGTAAACAGTTCGTATGCATTGCTTCATTTGGTTCTCACAACAGGATCAAATAGATTACTATTTTGAGTTCCCTCCTACAGATAAAGGATATGAACTGAACGTACGTATTTGTGGTGGATTTTGGGTTCCCACCCAAGTGTTTAATCGTATATTTAATAGCCATTTCCACGACGCCATCTAACAACAATATAGCCCTCTAATAGCAACAGTGAGGGACCTTGAGGAATTGGGAGAATGTGCAGTTGAAGGTATGGGAAAGAGCCAAGAAGTGCACCTAGCAGAGCTTATATGTACATGTACAAGCATATATACTGCCTACATAATGACATATATTTTGCATATATAAAATCCTTAAACAAAATGAGGATTGTGCAGAAGAGCATATAGCTTCTTTTTTTCCTGGAAGTTGGGGGTTGAACCTAGGACTTCACACATACTTGGCAAATGCACTGTCACTGGGCTGCACCCCTAGTCCATTTTTAAGTTTTTCAAATTTTGAGGCAAAGTCTCGGTAAGTTACAAAGGCTGCCTCTGGCCTCAATGGAGTCCTCCTGCCTCAGCTTCCCATGCCCAGGTGTTGTAGTGATGTGTTTCCAGAGTCTTTGTTTGATGATCTGTCCTTGTTTGTGACAACACTGCTTAGCAGGGAAGGGGCATCTGACTTACCTCTGTGTCACTGTGTGGCTGAGGCTGGTCCTGCTCACTCCTTCATGTCATGTGAGTTTTTTCTTTTCTAAATATTAAGACTGTCTTATCATCTCCTTTGTGATTTCTGTGCTTTTCCTGATTTTCTCTGTTTGGAATAAAGTCTAAAGTCTACTCTTTCCTATCCTGACTCCTTTGGTTTATTGTGTTGCATGGATGCTTCTTCTAATCCACCATCTTATCCAGAAATCCTGAGTTGCTTGGATTAGAGATACGCACCACCATGCCTGGGCTGGGATTTAGCTCAGTTGGTAGAGCACTGTGCTGCAGTCTCTGAGGTCCCGAGTTCGATTCCCAGCATCCCAAAAATGGGAGAAGGGTCTGGCAATCCACTCCCAAGGCAATCCCGAAAAAACAGTCAGCCACTGAAAACCCTATGAGGGTCGCTATGAGTTGGATACCGACTCGACGGCCCCTTACAACAACCACCACCACCACCATGCCTGGCTTGCATATAGCTCATTGTGTGCTGGAATTTGTACCACTCTAACAGCCTTTAGCTTAATTTAGGGAATTTTTCTTTTAAAAAAATGTATGACTGTCTTTCCCCTTGATAAAAGCAATTAATTACAGAAAACACATAAAGCAGAAACATGAAGAAAGGAGAGGAAAAAAGAAAAGAGAAACAACAGTCTCATCCACTTCTGTTAACAGCTTAGCAGATGTCCTTCCCAAATATCACCCATGCATATACGTAAAGGGAAGGTCTTTTTTAATTTATTTTATGGTACCGAGGAATTGAACCCAGAGTTTCACTCATGCTTTTGCAAGTGCTCTACCACTAAGCAGTACCCACAGTCCAGCCCTTTCTTACTTTTTTTTTTTTCAAGTTTTGAGGCAGGGTCTCACTAAGTTATGCAGGCTGCCTCCACTTCCCAAGTCTCTGAGATTACAGGTGTGGGCCACCATGCCCGACTAAAGTCTTTCTTCGTTAAGAAAAGGAAAACTTTAAGCCAGGCGCGGTGGCACAGTGCCTATAATCCCAACAGCTCGGCAGGCAGAGGCAGAAGGATTGCAGGTTCGAGACCAGAGGCAGCCTGAGTAATTTAGTGAGACCCTGTCTCAAAAAGTAAAAAAATGGGCTTGGGGTGCAGCCCAGTGGCCCAGCACTTGCAGAGCATGCAAGCGCAAGGCCCTGTGTTCAAACCCCGGTACCACACACACAAAAAAAAAAAAAAAGGAGAAAAGGAAAACCTTGATGCTTAGGAAAAAATGCCATATTCATTATAAACAGTTCATACAATACTGAAAAATATGTAGACAAAGGGTGACGGGGTGAGGGCATAACTCAGTGGTAAGTGGTAGACTGCTTAGCATGGGCAAGGCCTTGAATTCAATCCTCAGTGCCTAAAAAAAAAAATCAACTATGTAGAAAAGCAGAAACCACTGCCAAATTCTTCCTTCTATAGATACCACCATCAGCAAATTATAGCACCACTTGAGAAATAACTTTCTATACAACTACCTATACCTATATGTTTATTATGATATACAACTTTGTATAAGTAGAATTGCATTCTATTAGCTATTTTATAACTTTTTGTTTATTTGTTTAATATTGTCATGCACATCTTTTCATAGCAACTAGTAGAGATCTACATTTGTTATTTATCTGCTTAGTGTTGGAGTCTTGGGGATTGAGCCCAGCGCTTTGTGTGTGCTACCACCAAGTTACAACCCAAGCCCTACAGCTTTTAAATTTTTTATTTTATTTTATTTTATTTATTCATTTATTTATTTATTTTTGAGGCAGGGTCTCATGAATGTAGCCCAGGCCAACTTCAAACTCCCTTTGTGGCTAGCTTCTATTCTCCATCCTTCTGCTTCAGCCCCCAAGTGCTAGGATTATAGGTGTGCACCACCACCCCTTTGGGAGAAGGGGCTGGCAATCCACTCCCAAGGCAATCCCGAAACAGTCAGCCATTGAAAACCCTATGAGGGTCGCTATGAGTCGGACACCGACCCGACGGCACCTAACAACAACAACAACAACAACCACCACTACCCCCAGCCCTACAGCATTTTTTAAACAAATATTTCACTTTGTTATTTTGAATATAAAATTCATTCACAAAAATAAAAAATTGCAGTTACCAAAAAGTATACTAACAAAAACTCAGAAACTGATCTCTTCTCACCTCAGTGCTCAGCGACTCAATTTTCTTCCTTACAAGCAACCACATTGGATAATTTTAACTACTAATGATATTCCCCTGTATTCTCTTCTTGTCCATTGATGGATATTTAGGCTATCTCCAGAATTTTCAAATATAAGCAAAACTATCTGGAAGACACTTGTACTGGGTGCAGTGTTGTGTTCCTGTGGTCCCAGCTACTCAGGAGGTGGAGGCACCAGGATCCTGTGAACCCCAGAGTTGAGGAACAGCCTGGGTGATATCAAGACCTTCTTTCTTTATTTTCCATTATTGTTTATTTATTTATTTTGAGACAAAGTGTCACTATATAACCCAGTCTGGCCTTGAACTGGCAATCCTCTGCCAATTGCTAGGATTATAGTTATGGGCCACCATGCCTGGTGTGAAACCTTGTTTCTTTAAAAACAAACAAAACAAAAAACACTTATGCTTTTCTCAGAGTAAATTGCTTGATGTAAAAAGGAATGGGAATTTTAAATTTCAATTTGTGTTCTTAAACTTCCTTCTGAAAGTTCACGTCAATTTCACTTTTTGCTAAACTGAGAGGCTAAATATGTCTCCTTGTTGCATTGCTTTTCTCTCATGATTAATGAAGTCAGACATCTCTTTACCAGTTGTTTTGCTCATTTGCATTTCTGTGAATTGTCTGTACCCTTTGAAGGTGAGGGTTTTTCCCTCCATGAATAGTGTATTCCCCGTGAGAGGAGGCATATTAGCAGAGACCAGAGTGACTTCCTGCTTTAAATCAGCATCTGGGGATGGGAGACAAGGGCCATGGAAGGGTAAGGGGGAGTTAACCTGAGCAAAGTACAGTGGAATGCATGTATGGAAATGTTATAATGAGACCCATTAAGTTGTACATTAAAAATTACTAATAAAAAGTTAAATAAATAAAAATAAATAAGCCAGCATCTATTAAACAGACAGACCTCCAAACCACAGCTAGAGAAGGCTTGGTAGAAGGAGGGCTGAAGCAGCCTACAAAATCACCTCGAGACAAATATTCCACAGGTAAATCTTTTCTCCCAGAAATCATCGAAAACTCACTTTCAAACTTCACCTTGATTATTTAATCAAAATATCTATTGATTCTATAAATAGTTACTAGCTATGGGTCCTTGGAGAAAAATTGAAACCTTTCTGGACTTTAGTTTTTCATCTGTAAAATAGGATAGTAAGAATGCTTTTAAAAAGTATATTGAAAACATGTGTCTTTATTGTCCTACTGTGTACCAAGCACTAAGATACAATAATAATGGTAATTTAAACTGAGACCTGAAAGTTAGTTAGGAATTAGCTAAATAAAGAATAGTCTGGTCAGAGGAAAACAGTATGTGCAAAGGTCCCAAGGTGGGAAGGTGCCTGAAGAGTTAAAAGGAACCAGTAATTGGCTGGTATGGTTGGGCGAAGTAAGTGAGGGAAGGGGGATAGGAGATCAGTAGGACATCAGGAGGAGTGGAAAAACCACCTGTTCACGGTCTTCCCTGCTGATGCCTGTGTTCCCTACCTCACCATATCCTTTTTTTTTTTTTTTTTGGATGGTGCTTGGGTTTTAAGTCAGTGCCCTGTGCATGCTTTTCAGGTGCTCTGCCACTTAGCTGTATCCTCAGCCCATTTAATTGTTTATCTCGAGATAGGTTCTCACTAAGTTACACAGGCTGCCTCTGGCATGGGACTTGTGATCCTCCTGCCTCTGCCTCCCAAGTTACTGGGATTACAGGCGTGCGCCATGATGCCTGGCTCTCCATGCACTTTTAACACCACGAGCACAAAGAGTGTGTTTATAATCCTCTCTCATAGCTTATTCATCCATCAGTGAAGACTTCTTAGTACCAGGCAGGGGGCTGATGTTGTTCTAGATACTTGAGGTACCTCAGTGGCCAAATCAGACAATGATCCCCACCCTCCTAAAGTTTGCATCCTGGAAGAAAGAGCAGAGAGAACACCTAAGTAAAATTTCTGTTATGTTAGCAAGAAGAAAATGTTGGGTAAGGTAAGGAATCTTGGGGGCCTGAAGAAGGAGATGGGGCAGGTGGCAGAATTAGAGGGCACAGACAGCCTTGTTGGGGAGAGATTTGTGCAGAGGTGGAAGGCAGGAGAGTAAGCAAACCTTGCCAACATCTAAGGCAAAATTACTTTAGGCAGAGGGACCAGCACGTGCAAATGCCCAAAGGTGGAAGCATGACTGGCGTAGTCTAGAAATGGTGAGAGGGCAGCATGGCTGGAGTGAGGAGGGGGTGGGGGATGGGGAGATGTAATGATGAGAAGCCGTGGTGGGGGAGAGTCCTTGGCTCAATTGATTGTTGTAAGGGTTTTGGCTTTGTGATTGGAGCCGTTGGAGAGTTTTAAATAGAGGAAAGACAGAAACTGTCTTCTATTTTTGTAGATTCACCCTGGATACTCTGTGCAGTCTTGGTAGGGTGGAAGTAAGGGGCAAAAGCACAAGTGGGGATTGGATTAAGATGCTCTACAGTAAGCCAGGTGGAGTAGCTGAGACTGCAGTGGCATCAGTGGGGGTTGGAAGAAGTGGTTAAGATCGGGGTGCATTTTGAAAGTCAGTCCAGCAGGGTTTCCTCTTGATGAGACATGGGCTCAGAGAAAGACCTTGTGACAGATGACTCCAGCAGTTAGGGCTGGAGTAACTAAAGGGATGATGTTGCCAGCCCCTGGGACTGGGAGGGCTGAGGGCAAGGCAGTTTCTAGGGGACGTCCGACATTCAGCCTTAGGCCTGTGTTTGCAGTGTTTATCACACATCCAAGTAGACAGGCTGAGGAGGTCATTGGGACTGATGAACCTGCACTTGAGGAGCAGACCTGGGCTAGAGTACACACGTGGCAGTCTTTTTTTTTTTTTTTTGCGGTACTGGGGGTTGAACCCAGGGTCTTGTGCCTGCATGCTCTGCAAGTGCTGGACCACTGAGCTGCACCTCAGCCCTTTTTTTTTTTTTTTTTTTTTTTTTACTTTTTTGAGACAGGGTCTTGCTAAGTTACGCAGACTGCCTCTGGTCTCGAACTTGCAATCCTCCCGCCTCTGCCTCCCGAGCCGCTGGGATTACATGCGTGCGCCACCACGCCCGGCCTACACGTGGCAGTCTTCAGCATACAGATGGTGTTTAAAACCTCGAGCCTGTGACTGAAGGCCTGAGTGTAGCTACAGAAGAGCCCTACGGCCTGAGCATCAAGAGCACCTGCCTGACACGCATGAGGCCCTGGGTTCCACCCCCACCTACTCTACCCCAACCCCAAAGAAATAAAAAGGAAAAAGGGCATAAAGTAAGAAAAGGAGGCCACCTTGCTGGTGATGGCACACACCTTTAATCCCAGCAACTCGGGAGGCAGAGGCAGGAGGATGGCAAGTTCAAGGCCAGAGGCAACTTGTGTAATTTAGCAAAACTGCCTCAAAATACAAAGTTAAAAATGGGCTGGGGAGTGTGGGTCAGTGGTTGAGCACCTGCAAGAGGTTCAACTTCCCAATACCAAAAAGAAAGAAAAAAGAAAAAAGAAAAAAAGAAAAAAAAAAAAAAAAAAGGAGACCGCCAGGGAAAAGGAAGCAGTGAGTAGTGCGACGGGAAGAGCAGGAAGAGAGGGCCCGTCTCGGAAGCCAGGCGGAGATGTGGAATCAAGACAGGGGACTGGGCAGCTCTGCCAACGCCTTGAGAGGCTGGGTAAGATGAGACCGGAGGACCTTGATAGGAGTGGGTTTAGTGGAGGAGGGGAAGGGAATGCAACCGCTTGAGTTGTTGTTGTTGTTAGGTGCCGTCGAGTCGAGTCCCACTCATAGTGACCCTATGTACAGCAGATCGAAACACTTGCCGATTCTGTGCCAGGCAAACCACCTTATTTATGTTTAAGCCCATTGTTGCAGACACTGTGTCAATCCATCTGGTGGAGGGTTTTCCTCTTTTGCGTTGACCTGCCACTCTCCCAAACATGATGTCCTTCTCCAGGGATTGATCTCTCCTGACTACATGTCCGAAATATGTAAGACCCAGTTTGGCCATCCTTGCTTCCAAGGAGCACTCTGGTTGTACTTCTTCTAGGACAGATCTGTTGGTTCTTTTGGCAGTCCATGGTATATTCAATAGGTGTCTCCAGCACCACAATTCAAAAGCATCAATTCCTTTTCTGTCTCTCTTGTTCAATGTCCAGCTTGAGTGGAGGGAGTATATCTAATAAAGAGAGGGAGGTGTAGCCAGGCCTTGAGTTGTGCTGCAGAGGTATGCGAAGGAGCAGATGAAGAACGAGGGAGCTTCTTTTGGAGACTGCACCCATAACAGATCTTTGCATGTGGATGGCAATGGTCCAGTAGAGAGGGGAAAGTTGATGATGGAGTTCCGACCTTGATCTGATGAGAGCTGAGGGGCTCTCGTACACAGGTGGCAGGTGAATCACCTGTGACTCCTGAGCAGCATTACAGGTCATCTTGAGGTTAGTGGGCGAGTGTCTTCTCCAGCTGGGTTCAGCTGCACAGGTCCAGGCATGGAGTGGAATTTAACTCCTAGAGTGTTGGATTTAACCAAGGCTGTGACTTTGCCAAGAGAAGACAACTTGATAAAGGGGAAAGGAAATGAGGGTGAATGAAAAGCAATGAAAATAAGACTGAGTAGAGCCTTGAAGCTGGATAGCTGCAGTAAGAGTGTTGAGGGGCGCGGGACAGCACCAAGGGTGTGGGAGCAAAGGATCAGGGGTCCTAATGGAGCCAAGGGATGGCTGAAGCCAGCATACCCCTGACACTTTCGAGCTGATGGTCCAGGACCGAGGGGCATGAGACTGAGATGAGGCTTTGTGGAGTTCAGGCACTGGCAACGCCCATGGGCGCAAGTGACCAAGATACGGAGAACAAGATGCCTAGATAAGAAAAGGTCAGGGTACTAGAGACGTCATCCATGTGATACTGGCGTGAGCCTGAGATAGAACACCACCTGATGGAAAGTAACCCCGAGTCCAGGGCGAAGTGTTCAGAGGAAGAGGAGGTGTGACCCCGGGGTCGGGAGGTGTGTTGGGGGTGGGGGTCATGTCTTGTGCCTGGCATGAAGCGACACGAGATTAAAGCTGGGGTCTTTAAGGGAGGCAGGAGAATGGCCCGAATGTGGCCACGCGTGGTTCAGTGAATAACGATGGTGTAGCCGGTGCCTGACAGTAATGGTACCCGCACACCGTGCCGGCCTCGGCACTCTGTGGGCTGTGGGTCTCATCCCGTTTAACCCTCTGGATAACCACAGGAGGGAGAAAGTTTTACTCCCCTCAGGTGGCAGCTGAGGAAGCAAGTAAAAGATGAATGGCTGTGAGCGGGGCGTCCAGATCTTGCTCAAGCCATCAGACTCAAGAGCCCCAGCAATCTCACCCTGAAGAGGAGAGCACAGGCTTGGAGAAAGCAGAACCCACGCCCCTTTCTGGGCTGCTCTGTGTGTCCCTCTCTGGCCAACAGTTCACGCTTCCATTTGCCCTCCCCTCCCCTTGGAGGGTGGTTTTGCAAGTGTGAGGGAAGGAATGGTGGGAAGAAGCAGCTGTGGCCCAGAGGGGGATGTCACCAGCAGCACAGCGGAGAGGTACAGCTCAGCGTGGCCACCTAGCCTGAGGAGTTCCCCTAGTTAGCTCTCCACTCAGGTCAAGCCAAGTCATTGGCTTCCTCACTGCAAAGATTTTCAGGACAAGCCAGAGAGAGAGAAACAAAGTTACAGAGTTTATTAAGTGCACCCTTTAGGATACACGTGGGCACTCAGAGAGAGAGGTGGGCATACAGCCCCAGACCAGGACTCACCGAGAGAGAAGAGGAAGCCAAGCAAGGGGCTGCCACAGGTGTTTTCAGTTTGATTTAACCCAGGGTGTACCCTGTGTGATGTCCGTCCTGGGCACCCAGCTCTCACGCCAAGTGTGACGTGAGTCTAGAAGGGTCCCTGTTTTAGGCTAAGGAGGGGCCAATAAGATGAAAAGAAGTGCCATGGTTTAGGGTTTTCAGCTGGAGGACCTTCCCTTTAGTAAATGAGAGTAACATCGTGTAGGTTGAGGGAGAGTCAGGAGGGAGTTGCCTGGATGCGTCCCGGAGGGGGAAAGCCATACTGAAAGGTTACACACATTTTGACCCCAAGCACGGCGTCTTGCTATTTTAGTATTTTCATTTAAAATGTCTCTCAAAAATAACGCCTCTGTGGAGGCGGTTCTCAGAGCAGTGGTCTTGGTCTTGGTTCTCAGCTGGTTAGATTCAAACCGATCCTGGAGTGAAAGCTCCTTCCTTTTCCCAGTCCCCCCAATTTCCCTGTCTTTGGATCCCGCCTCAAGGAGAGTTAGTTCAGCAGGACACATAGCCGGGAGTCAGACCCCCGCTGTAGCCCACTAGGCCCTGAACTTGGAGGCAAGGGCTTCTCAACAGCCTTGGCCCTGGGAAGCGGTCTGGAGGTCCTGGCTCCAGGCCTGGTCTGAGCCCCTGAACCCATGACAGCTCTGCTCTGGTGTCTTCAGTGTGGCAGACAAGGCCAGAAGCAGCGGGGTGTGTGTCCAGGGCTGGGCCAGGGCACCCCACACCCATAGTGCTAAAGGCTGGGGCCATGCCCTGCACCCTCTCTGGAGACCCCTGGTGTCCATCTTCTGCACTGTCAGGGGCCTGTCCACGGAGCGCGGCGCCACTCCTCGGTCTGGGTGCCTCAAGGGAGCTTGGATGGGCCCAGGACCCTCCCGCTGTCACCGTGCAGACGCGACCATGTCAGGAATGCTCGAAAAGGCGCTGTGTCTAAGGAGGACCATGGGGCAGAAACAAGGCCCAGCAGTGGGGTGGGGGTGGGGGGGCGTACAAGGAGCAGCCTGGTGGACCTGGGATTACCGGGGAATTTGGGAGAAGGTCCTTGTGGCTGAGGGGACGGGGGGGAGGCGAAGCTGGATTCTGGGGGTTGGACCTCTAGGGCGCAGGGCTCTTGGTAGCAGCCTCCTGCTCTCCTGGCCCAGCTCTGCCTGAGGGAAGGTGAGGGAGGGTCCCTGTCCACGCCACTGCCTGGAGGACAGGGGTGACCAGCGCCTGCTCTCCCCGAAGCGCCCGCTAGATGGCGCCAGGCTCCACCCAGCGGAGACCCTGCCTTGGCTCTGGCTGTTGCTGGGCAGGGCTGGGTGAGGTAGACTTCGGTGTCTGTGCCCAGTAGTGAGTGTGCCTGTGTGCACATGGGTGGGTAAATCTGCATTTCGGCAGGACATCCACTGAGGCCATGGCTGTGGTGAGACCAGGACTTTGAAGGACACCTCCACCTGGTGACCCAGCACACCTCCAAGAGCTCAGATTATCATCCTTGTTTTCCAGGGCTGGGAGCTGAAGCTGGGGCGGGTAGGGGGGTGCACATTGTCACTCCCCTGGCCAGAGCAGAGCAAGTGGACAAAGACTCTATCCAGGCGTCTGTGCACTTCACCGTGCCACAGGCTGACGGGCGGGGGACCCTCTCTGAGGACTCAAAAGGAAGAATGTGACCCACTGGGTTGGCGGACACAGGTGTAGATTCTGGGTCACTCGCTCGGCACATTTATTGAATGCCTGTTGTGTGTCAGATACTACTGCTAAGGGACACAGTAGTAAGGTAGGCGTGCGTCTCTTTCCTCATGGAAGGGACGGCCTAAGGCAGGACAGTCACACGTCCTACAAGTGAACAAGCCAGCGACTTTGTGGTTGCCGGCTTTGGTAAGTGCCATGAAGGAGACAGCTGAGAAGCACTCAGTGTGGCTACTTGGCCAGGGGGCACACGCTGTGGAGTTGGGGAAGAGCCTGGGGAACTGCAGGGGGATGCTGGGAAGTCATCCAGAAGGCCGGTCCTGGGGAGTCTATTCTAAAGGCCATGGGAAGGCAGTAAAGACCTTGGGGTGGGGGGCAGCATGCTCTAGGTGGCGTCTTCACAAGCTGGCTCTGGCTTTGTCTGGAGGATCAGCGGAGGGGGAGCAGGAGTGGGAACAAGAGGAGGGGCAGATGGGCGTGTCAGTGAGGTGAGAGGTGGTGGTGGCTCAGACCAAGATGGCAGCTGTGCGTACAGAGCGATATCCAGACCACCCAGGGCCTTGAGTGTGCCGGGCCTGTGCTCCACCACTGAGCTACACCTCCAGCCAGAGAGACTTTGGAAGCAGAGCCTATAACCTTTTCAGGGGTGAGGATGATTCTAGATTTGGGCTTGAGCAATGGGTGGACTGTGGGACCATTTACCATGGTGGGAAATCTCCGGGCGGTGGGGGGAGGGTTCATGCTTTGGTGAAAGGTGGGCATCAAAGTCAGGCCCCATTATGCCTGGAGCCAGCTGGGTAATATTCTGATGTTCTAGTAGAAAGATGAGACAAGCCATTTGGAAAGATTAGGGCTACCGATGTGATGTCACGGGCCTCTAGATTATATTTAGTTCTAA
Organism: Pedetes capensis; assembly: GCA_007922755.1. NCBI lineage: Eukaryota > Metazoa > Chordata > Mammalia > Rodentia > Pedetidae > Pedetes > Pedetes capensis. The sequence goes on from VMDO01004132.1 coordinate 43,848, forward strand.
GAGGTTGGATGAGACCCCTTCACACCCCCCACAGTCTAGGCAGCTAAGCAGTGGGGGTGGCGGGGGCACATCACGGGCGTGTGCAGGAGAGTCTGGCTGGTGTCAGTCATGGCTGTGAGAGAGGAGACTCAGCAGACAGAATGAAGTAGACCCTGAGGATGCCAGAGACCAGGATCAGGGTGACCCCAGGGCAGTGTGGAGGGGCTGGACGTGTGGACTGGCTCTCTGTCTGGTTGGATCCTCTTTTCCCAGTGGCACCCTCCCCCACTGCCATCTGGCAGGGCCCAGAGGCTCACAGACCCTGGGGCAGGGTGGTGGGGGGGCCGCCTCAGGGATGGGGCTGTAATTTCAGCTGGGGCAGGGCTCCTGGGTTTCAGCCACCTGGTGTGGGGTTCCTCTTTCTGGCACCTTCCCCATGACTATCTTGGCCACCAGCCCCCGCCCCCAACTGCAGCTACTCAGCATCTCCCAAAGGAGGACCAGGCCCCGAGAGCAGCCACCTGCCAGCTCCCACCTGGAAAGGCCTTGGGTCCGGCGGCACAGGATCCCTGGGGGCTGCCAAGCTTAATGAGTGGTTGTGAAGCCCTGGAACCTGAATCTGAGAGCCCCCCTCCTTTCATCTTTAAAACCTCCCCACCAGCCTGGATGAAAGGGCAAGGTATTAATAATAATTATTAGTTTCGCTAATAAAGCGAAGAAATGAGATTATCACCCAGCTCAGTTCCTTCTCCCCTTTGTGTACCTCCTCTCTCCTTCCTGGTGCCCCGCCCCACACACCTTGCATTGCCCCTTCTTCCTGTCCTGTTCCAAGGCCTAGGGATCTCCCTGCCTCTCACTCTCCTCAGTTGCGTCTTTGGGAGGTCTTGGTGCCAGGACATTTGGGGAACACCCCTGTGCTAGTCTGGGTTGCAGAGGGAGAGTTGGAGGAGATGTAGGGTTGGGAGAGTGCGTGCCTGTTAGGGTGTCTGAGTCCATTCATTCATGCATTCACTCATTCACTGTTTTACAAAGTTATTGAACATAGACTGTGTGTCAAGCCCTGGGATGAGCACCAGGAACTTAGTTCTGAACAGGACGGACACGGGCCCTGTCCTCACAAATTGACATTCTTGCAGGGAAGACAGATTATAATTGTGTAAGGTCACAGAGGATGATGCAATGTGAAGAGGGTAAAAAGTAGGGGGTTTCGTTTGTTTGTTTTAGGGGCCCTGGGGACTGAACCCGGGGCCTTGAGCATGCTAGGCAAGCTGTCTACCACAGAGCTACATTCTCAGCCCTCAACAGCCATTCTGACCAGTTATGTGGTTGGCTCCTTCAGACTGGGGAAGCCACACAGGTGACATTCGGCCAGAGCCTTGAATGACGGGAAGGACCCAGTCATGAAGAAAATTTGGGGAAAGTGTTCCTGACAGGAAAAACATCGCTTGCAACATAAGCCCTGAGGTAGGAAAGAGCTTAGCCGGAAGGAGGGCATGAAAGGAGAATGAAGTGGGAGGAGGAGCAGGAGAGGAGACGGCCTGGGGACAGAGCTGGTGGCCGGAGCCTACAACCTCTGCAGTCACACAGGTGCTCATGACTTGTTGAATGCTTTGCTGTCACTGTCCTGAAACTCTTTATTGTTAGACAAGGGGTTCTGCCTCGTGTGTGTGTGTGTGTGTGTGTGTGTGTGTGTGTGTGCGTGTGTTTTCAGTCCTGGGGACTGAACCCAGGGCCTCAGGAGTACTTTTTGCATTTGCTCTACCACTAAGTTGCACCCTCGGCCCTTTTTATTTTTTATCTTGAGACAGAGTCTCACCAAGTTGCACAGGTTGTCTCTTGCCTCAAACTTGCCATCCTCCTGCCTCCACCTCCAAGGTGCTGAGATTACAGGCATGCACCACCACGCTAGAACACTGCATTTTATTCTTGCATTTTGCCTGCAAATTATGTAGCTGGTCCTGGTTGGGAGTTTGGCAAAAGAAGTGGGTTTGTGTATGTACACATATGGGGGCCCTTTGGCTGCTGGTGGTGAATGAATGAGCAGGTAAATGAGTCTGTGTGCACACGGGGGAGATCGTGTGTGTGTCCATCAGAGGTCACATTGGCCTAGGTCAGGGGTGCTGCTAAATGGAGAGCATTCATCCACAGACATGGCCCCAGTGTGGTTGCCCCTGAATCTTGCAGCACCTGCTACATTTTGGACAATCAGCCATTGAAAGCCCTATGAAGGAGTAGATAGGGTCACTATGAGACCCAACTTGACAGCATCTAATAACAACCTGCCTGTGGGACCCCAGGACTCTGGGTACTAGGTCTGAAGCAGGACCATGAGTAGGTTGGTAGGGCCAGGCTTGCTCTAGTCCCTGCTGTGGGAAATTGGGTGACTTCTGCACTCCAGGTAGAGGTGGCCCTGTTTTGCCTATGAAGCCTGAGACTTTGGAGCCAACAGAGTTCAAATATGATTTTGACACTCTGATTAGTGGATGTGACTAAGTGGACTTTGTGCAGGTGACTTGCTCTTCTGGGGCTCAATTTTCTCATCAGTGAAATGGGGATAACTACTTACAATTGTTGAGAAGATTAAATGAGGTAATAAAAAAAAGCTCTTGGAAGAGCCAGAGCTTGGTGAATATTTGCAATAATAATAGTTATTATTACCCTGCTCTCTCTGGAGGCTTAGGCAAACATTTGCTTCACCCCCTAAATGGCTGCACAATCATGAACAAGTCACTTAATCCTCTTGGGCCTAAATTTTCTCTTCAGTTACATTGGGATGATAACAATCTGCCCATCTCTAACCCGGATGGTCAGGGAGATTCCACACCATCCCACAGAGATGCACACTTTGTGAACTGTGCACGTGAGTTGCTCACACGCTCCCAATGCCCATCTCCCCACCTGGGGAAGGCTTTCTCCAGCTCTGAGCGCTCAGAAGGAAAAGCACCCTACATTCCCTGCCGCATATAGCAGCCACTCCCCGGATTCCCAGCCGTGGGTTGCTGCCCTCCCTCTGGAACGTGTGCCCAGGAGGGAACTTGGAGTTCAAAGTCTGTTGGGCAAGAAAATGAAGGTCCCGAAGTTTAGGTGGAGGAGTGGGAGGATGAGCTGAGGGAGGATGAAGGAGCTGGAGCCAAAACTCCTGGGAGCCTCGCTTCCTGCTTTGTGTTGGGGCAGGAAGCAGCGGAAAGCAGCAGAGAATTAGTCTCTGACAAAGGGCCCACCTCAGCTCCCACATGCCTGCCGGAGCCTCTGACTCTTGGGAAGCGCTGAACAGCACAGCCCCCAGGAGGAGAGCCGCAGCCCCCACAGGGGACCTTGCCTTAGAGACCTGGAAGAGGGGTCAGGAGGTCCTCAGAGCCATCCCAGGGTGGAGAACGTGCACGCTGGGCTCAGATTGGCTGGGGCCAAGTCTGGGCTTCACTGCCGTGAGACCCCAGGGCTCCTTAGCCTCTCTGTGCCTCAGTTTCTTCATCTGGAACACAGGGGTAATAGTGTGCTTCCTCCCGGTGCTGCCAGGAGCACTAAGCGCTCTCAGGTTCTCGGCAAAGGCTGGCACATGGGGCGTGCTTTAGGAAGGTGAATCGTTACCATGCTCTTGTAAAAATGAGGCTGCCCAGCAAGTTGCGACAGAGCTGTCAGATCTCCTGCTAGACGAGTTCAAAGCCTTCCCCTATATGCGCTGCATTTTTGGGTGATGGCATTCATTCACTCATTCATTCGTTTGTTCAGTAAATATTCATGGACTATGTGGCAGCAAAAAATGGCAGATGGAGCCTGATAGCTTCCCCGAGGGGCATCTGAGTGAGAAGTAACCTTTGTTCAGCATCTTTGGGCTTAGCCATATGGGTTCAGATTCTCATTACCCCGGCCACGGGCAGCGCACACTTAGCACAGGAAGGAGCCAGGTGAGGCCACAGACACAAGATCACACAGCGAGCGCCCAGCAGCTCTGGGTACTTGAAGCAGGGTCCACAGTATTCTGACGTTTGTGCTTTTCCAAATCTAGATTCCAGGTCAGTCTTCCTGCCGGATCCCCCGACTCCTGTCCCCACCTTGCTTTGGCAGAGCCAGATCCCTAGAGGCTGAAAGTTGGGCTGTTTTGTTGCCTTCTGCAGCAGGATCCCTGTCATTTCCTGCCCCGTTCTCCTGACCACACAGAACAACCTTGGGGCTTTCCTCGGAGGGGAAGCCCAGCCTGGAAGCAGCCCATGGAAAATGTGGCTGGGGGGGACTCCTGATTTTTGCCTGTCAGCTGCAGAGCAGCTGGTGCCTGAGAGCGGAGTAGTGGGGCCCCTCCACCACTCGTTAGCGAGCGATGACTCCCGGGAGCCTAGACTCGGCCCACCTCGGGCTCTGTGGACAGGGACAAGTCATAGTTCCTCTCTGGGGCGCGCTGCTCTCCCTGGAACAAGGGGGACAGCAACAGAGCCCCAGCGCTGGCCTTCTGTGTGGCATTCAGGCTGGGAGTGTATGTGGCTGGTTTCCCTGCCAGCCTTGCCTTTGGGCTCTTGTGTGGATGTGCTGGGTCTGTGGCCATGAAAGGACTTTGGAGTGGAATCCAGAGCTGGGCAATGGGGCAGATGGAGGAGCTGATTCTTGTCGGCGGAGAACCTCCTTGACCAGCATTCGGCTCCACTCCGTGCCTCTCACAGGCTGCTGCCTGGGCCCAAGCTGCTATAGAAGCTGTGGTCTGGGTTCTAGGAGAATCCGGGGCAAGCTTCTAACCAGGACATCTTGGGGCCTGGCATGAGCATCCTGCTATGACTTGAGGGTTTGTGTGGCCCTCACAAACACTTTTGCTGCCATATAGTCCATGAATATTTACTGAACAAACGAATGAGTGAAAAATTTATATATTGAACTCCTAATCTCCAAGGTGAGGTGGAAGGGTCTTTGGGAGGTGATTAGGTGAGGAAGGCAGAACCCTCTTGAATGAAACCCATTTGCCGGCTTCTACCACATGAGGTTGTAGCAGGAACTGCCCAGGATGGGCCAGAAAGTGGGCCCTCCTCAGATGCAGAATCTGCCAGAGCTTTGAACTTGGGCTTCCCAGCCCCTAGAATTGTGAGGAATGTCTGTTGTTTGTAAGCCACCCAGTCTGTGGTATTTGTGATAGCCTCCCCAAAAGACTAAGACCTCCCAAAGTCAAGAAGACTCACCTAGACGCAGCACTGGGGGGCCTGCCTGCAGCCTCCTTCATGTGCCGCCATGCCAGGTTTGCTCTTGCCTTCCCCTCGGGTGGACGTGGGAGAGGGGTGCTGGGATTGGGGAGAGGAGACTCGCGGCTGGCCACATGTTCCTTTCAGCAGACTGCACCATTCACTTTGTGCCTCATTTGGGAATCCTCTTCCGCCTTGGGGTCTCCATTCCCCATCTGCACTGTGAAAGGCATATATCAAGGGACCTCCAAGAGACCTTCTCCTTCTCCAGGCCCCAGAGTGTGGGCCTGACTCCTGCCCTCCCGGGCCCCCAGGCTCCAGCTTTGAGCAAATGGAAAGCAGGCCCACCCTCGGGAGACTCCATCTGGGCCTTTACCTCCCCAGCCCCATCTGCTCCGGCAGCCCCCACATGCTCTCCAGAGTGGACAGGAATGGGGGGGACACACCCCTGCCCCAGGAGGACTCAAGGGCAGGAGCCTCACTTCCAGGCTGGTGCACATGGATGCAGAGGAGATGAGCTGCAGGGACGGTGGGGGAGGCGGCGCCACGTGGAGAGCCACGCCCACCCCTCTTGCACAGGCTGGGCCAGATGGTGGGGGCCGCAGAGGGGAGGGGTCCTTGCTCCCACCTCCCCCATGGACTCTGCAGGGCTTTGAGTGTCTTTGGGGGGAAGACATGGAGAAAAGCCTTCTGTGAGCAGTGTTGGGGCTCACGAAAGCTTTTAATCTAGACGGATCACTGTTGCAGCATTACAAACCCTGAGCATGCTGCAGGATGTAGAATCTCAGAGGACCAGCACCCTCGCATGTCAGAAGAGTGAATCATGGGACTTTAGGTTTTTAAACTATGCTCCCCAACACTGTAGCCACTAGCCCCATGTCGCTTTGAAGCACTTGGAGTGTGACCAGTCTGAATTGCAATGTACTATAAGTGTAAAATATGTAGTGGATTGAGGATTCAGTATAAAGGGAAGAATTTAAAGCATCTCATTGATAATTAATTTCTCCTCATTGCATGTCAAACTGATAATATTTTGAGTATGTTGGGTAAAATACAATATATTTCTAAAATTAATTTTACCTGCTGCTTCTTATCTTTAAAAATGTGGGCTGGGGGCTTAGCTCAGTAGTACAGTGGGCGTTTAACATGCACAAGTTCCTCAGTTCAATCCCCGGCACAGAAACAAACAAATAAACACGTCTCCTAGAGAACTTGCCTGCAGCCGTAGCCCTGTGGCATCTGATCCCGTCAGATGCTAAGCAGGGTCGGGCCTGGTTAGTACCTGGATGGGAGACCACCTGGGAACACCAGGTGCTGTAGGCTTGGGAGAAGGACCTGGCAACCCCCTCCCAAAAACTCAATCTGCCATCGAAAACCCTATGAACAGCAGAAAAGCACTGACAATAGTGTTTTCCCTGTTGTACAGAGGGTCGCTGTGAGTCGGATACTGACTCGACGGCACCTAACAACAACAACAACTAGAGAACTTAAAAGTTCCTACTTGGATTGTTTTATATTTCTAATGACAGGGCAGTTATAGAGCCTAAGAATCATTTTAAAATCTGAGAGTTAGGAATTCATGGCATTTCAGAACTTTTAAGTGATAGAATTTTTGAGTCGGATTTCCAGATTTTTATGTTGCTGACTTTGAAGCTTAGACATCAACTTCTAGAGCCTGAAAGAATCTGAGAAGAATCCAGGTCCACCTCCTACCCAAAGCAGGGAAGCTTCCAGCCATCCTCTTCCTGTCCCTTCCCTTCCCTGGGTGGAAGCCATGCTGCTGACCAGGCCTCCGGGCTTTTTAAATGGCTACCAGGACTCTCAGGACACGGGGTCGGACTTGCTTTCTGCATCTGCTTCCACTCACATGTGAGTCCCCACATCATCTTCTGGGGACTCATAGGGCAAGTTTTTACCCTTCTCCCCAGGAAAGTCAGGGAGTCAAGGTCTTGCTTCTCCTTCCTGGGGCTACTGTCTGCCAGGCTTTGGGGCCTACCTTAATGCCTGTCCCTGTAGGTGGGCTTAAGGAGCCCCCGCCAGCCCGTCTGCTCCTGGTGACCCTCTCTGCATCCTGTCCCTCAGCAACACTGTTCTGGGATCCCAGAAATGGACAGAGTCTTCCCAGCCTCTCCCAGGCTGTCTATCATCCTTTTCCACCTGGGTAACTGGCTGGCCCCGTGGTCTCCAGGCCCTGCTGCTGCCCAGCTCTGGGAAGGTGTGAGGCAGGGCGACTGCAGGTGCTGGGGGCAGGGGCAAAGCAGGAGTCAGGAGGTGGGTTTATGGAGTTCCTGAATTCTTCAACTTGAGGAAACTCTGGGGGCAGAGGAGAAGGGGGAGGCTCTCTCACCGAAGGGCTTGGGAACTCTGAGGCCCTGCACAGGGGCCATGACTCATGCCAAGGGCCTCTGCACAGCACAGAGGGCCTCAGTGAAGGCTCCTGGGGGAGAGGAGGCTGGAGGTGTGGAGAGGCAGAGGGGGGCATCAGGCAGAAGGTGTACTGGACACACGTGTCCTGTTCCCAACCCTTTTCAGTCCCAGGTGGCTTGGAGGAGAGGGGTCAGAGGATAGTAGGGCTGCATGGGGGGTTTAGCCGGCTGAGGGCAGCTTCAGAGTTGGCCACTGATGTGGTGTGGGGTGTGTGGGGTGTGTGTATGAAAGAGAGCAAGAGACAGCGAGAGAGAGAGAGAGAGAGAGAGAGAGAGAGAGAGAGAGAGAGAGAGAGAGAGAGGAAGAAGAAGAAGAGGAGGAAGGAAGGAGAGAGACAGACAGAGAACCCCAGTGAGCTATAGAGGGGTGTTGGGTAAAAGTAACGATAACAACTGAGCTGGGTATGGTGGTGCTGGCCTGTAATCTCAGCTCTTGGAAGGCTGAGGCAGGAGGATTGGCATGAGTTTGAGGCCAGCCTGGACTATATAGAGAGTTCCAGGACCACCTGACTACACAGCAAGCCCCTATCACCAACAAACAATAAACAAATAATCAAAAATAATAATAACAACTATAGCTGTATCAGGCAGGGTGCTGAGCAGTTTCCTAACATCTCATTTACCCTCTCAGCAACACCAGGAGGCCAGTACTGTTATCTCCATTCTACAACAACTGAAGCCAGTTTCAGTGGTAGTAGGTGAAAGCTAACCCTGGGTTCCAACAGGGAAGCATTTGACCTCAGAGCTCTAAGCCCTGGATAGGAGGCCGGCTGTGGGGAGAGGAGGTTGAAGGGTGTGGTGGACGGGGCGTGCAGCGTGCCGAGTGCGTCTCTGTGCTGTGTGCATCTCTGTTGTCTCCCTCGCCCTTCCTTCCCTCAAGCCCTGCTCTGCCTCCGGTCCAGCCCAGAGAGGTGGGGTGCAGAGGCCTGGGATGATGAGAATCCCCATGCCTGTTGGAGCAGACAGCCCAGGCGAGGAGTGGGCCACCACACCCCGCCAGGAGCTGACTCCCCCTTGGGGATCCCCCTGCTCGATGCCGCCACCTCTCCAAGGACCCAGGAGTGGCCTCTACACTTGACCTGGGAATCTGTGCCTTGCAGGTGACCCCTCTTCCCCAGCTTCTGACCCATACGGCCAGGCAATCAGGAAGACAGGCAGCCAGGGGTCTCCTGGGGTCTAGTTTTAGCTCTGCTTCAAGGCAATGGTAAGCTGACAGGCCCTGCGCCTCAGTCTCTTCCTTCCTTTTTCTGTTATTGATTTATTTTTGGCAGAGTCTTGTTATATAGCCCAGACTGGCCTTGGACTCACAATCCTCCTGCCCCAGCCTCCCAAGTGCTGAGATGATCCGTGTTTCTATTTCTGTAAGGAGGAGAGTTGGATTCGTTCAGACAGGTGCCCATAGGTGATGGGAGAATGATGCGAATCAACAGGGTGTGCTGGGGCCGGGGCTGGGGCTGGAGCTCAGTGGTAGAGGGCCTGCCGAGCGGGAAGGAGACCCTGGATTCCATTGCAAGCAACACAAAACAAAAACAAAAAAGTGAAGTGGGCTCTGTGCGTGTGTGTGCGCCTGTGCGAGGGAGGAGGATGCCCAGCGCCCTGCCTGCTGGGCCCTCCACTCTGCTGGCTGAGCCTGGACTCAGTGCACCGCCTGGCTTTGCTCTCAGGGAACTTTAAGCCTCTGGCCGATATCAATGACAGTCACTTAGAAACCACTGGTGCTTGGGAGTGTTTCTGTTTCCTTTCTCAGCTCGTAATTGCTGCATTACACAGACACCGTAAAAGGGAAATTAACCCATTTACCTTTGTTTGCAGAAGCAGTTTTTCTTCTCTGTGTGAGGATTTTGAAGATCTTTCACCTTCCTCCCCACTTCTCTCTGTCAATTTAAGCCTTCCTACGATTTATAGAACGTCAGGCAGGTGATCTGAAGGTAAGAGTTTACCTGCAGTTTGGCTTTTTATTTATTTATTTTTGCTCCTTCCTTCCTTCCTTCCTTTCTTCCTTTCTTTCTTCCTTTCTTTCCTTTCTAATGAAAGCATCTCTGGAGTGTTGTCCAAACCCCCATTTTCTTTTCTGTAAAATGGGGTAAAAATTTCTCTGCTGCTGTGGGCCCCCAGCAATTGGTGTACAGAATTGGTAAATGCTTTATTAAAACAAACAAACAAACAAACAAGAACAAAAACCCTCTTCTGCTTTGCTCCGACATTGTGGCACGTGCACTTGACTCTATTCCCTGCCACATCTTCTCACAAGACTTTCAGAATCAAGTCATTCCCGGCCGAGAAACAAAAGCACAATCACCCCGTTCCCCAGCGGATTCAGATGAAAGCTGGGAAAGAAATCAGGTACGACTCTAAGAGGAGACATTGAGAAACGCAGTGGGTCTACCAGGAATTGCACACGAGATGACTCACGTATTTATGCTAAACCAAGGTCAACGATCATCTTGCGACATCAAGCTGAAGTGTCAACAGCGTCTGGACAGTTGGACATGTTTAATTGGAAATCTGATTATTCTTTGATCCGCACTAGTGGGTTGGTTTAGTAATAATTATGTGACTGCCCCCCAGCAAAACAAACAAAAAAGAAAAAGTGCTGCATGGGACAGGGATGATACAAGCCAAATGTGAGGCCCACTCTTTTCTTGTGGCAGCTCCTGGGAATGAAGGTTGATCTGGGGAAGACCTGACAAGCACCCTTCAGCTCTGCTTGAAATAGGAACCTCAGACCCCAGGATGGGACTGCTTGAGGCACCAGCTAGATACACTCTTCAAATAGCAGCATCCTTGGAGAAAGTGGTATGTCACGGGGAAGCATGGAGGGAATCCAGAGGGAGCTCAGAAAGGACGCACAAAACCGGGTGGTCTTGGACCTCCCCAGGTGGGGAAAGAACTTAGTCTTTTAGGTCAATGGATTTGACTTGAAGCTTCTGCCACTCCTGTTTGTGTGGTCTTGGGGAAGTTACTTCACATCTCTGAGCTTCATGCTCTCTGGGTTGCCAAGGTAACAAGCAGAACAGAACAGGTGGTATGCAACAGAGTAAGTCATCAATTGTTGTTAACTGTCCTCATCCTCTATCTCAGATAGTCTTTGGTTTCCAGAACATTTTATGGTCCATTGTCCACTTAAAGAATAGATGACCTGCCCATTTTACAGACAGTCGTCCTTTGTTTAACAGATACCAAGTTTTGCAAGGAAGCAAATAGTCTGTCTTTGAGGAGCTCTGTGTGTGTGTGTGTGTGTATGTGTGAGAGAGAGAGAGAGAGAGAGAGGAAGGAAACTGGTACACCATGTGGTCAATGCTGTAATTATGGTGACCATGTTCTCCAAACCACAAATCAGGTCACGTGGTCTGACAGAGGCTATTTTCTACCTCCAGTGAAGTTTAAACAAGAAATCACATGTAGTTAGACATTCAGTGAATCACCTTTTATTTTTTTAAAGAAGTAAATGACATGAAATTTGGATTATCCTTGACAAATCCCACTATATTGCCAGAAAATCACTAGAATTGTTACTGTTGTTGTTGGTAGGTGCCGTCGAGTCTGACTCATAGTGACCCTCATAGGGTTTTCAATGGCTCACTGTTTCAGTTGCCTTGGGAGTGGGTTGCCATGTCCTTCTCCCATTTTGCGATGCTGGGACCTTGGGACCTCAGAGACTGCAGAGCAGCACTCCACCAATTGAGCTAAATCCCAGCCAGAATTGTTATTAGAACCCATATAAAGCCCTAGCTGGAGCAACAAGTTTTCTGGGAAGAGGTGCCCCTTATGTAGGGCTTTGAAGGCTGAATAGGAGGCTTCGGCAAGAGAAAGAAGGGTGTCCAGAATGTCTGTGGGGCAGTGCTTGGGACTCTTCCTGTTCTAAAGACAGCCAGTTGGGAACTGGTGATGTTGGCTAAAGATGGCAACAATGTTTTCATTCTGAGTTACTTTTATTTTCATTGTTCCAAAGACCCCCCCCAGCCTTCTAGGCAACAAAATTGCAGCAGACCATTAAATAACATGGTTATATTGTACTGAATCTTCCTGGGTAACTGTATTTACAGGTCTTTCTATGCAGTAGACTATGCAGTATGTTCCTGCGGACAGGGGCCACATCTGTCTGTTCATCCCTCTGTCTCCTAGAACTCTAAAAGAAGTACTAATAAACTCTAGAGGAAGTACTGATAAATGTCAAATGAAGAAATGAATGATGTGCCATTGATGGGCATTCTGCAGATTGACAGCGCCCTGTGTTTTGCGATGAATCTATTACCTTTCTTTTCCTGTGTTTAGGCAGCAAATATGTGCTGGCTGGCTGCCATGTGCCTGGTGCTGTGCAGAGTGCTGGGGGATCTGCTGTGTCTGAGAGGAGCTCAGAACCCAGTCCTGCCCACACAGAGCTTGGTCTCTAAAGGGAGAGGCTGGCCAAGAGAGGGCCTGTGAGGGTGATGGGAGGGAGCTGTGAAGTGTGTGCCAGGAGGCCTGTGCTGCATCAGGGACTAGGGGAAGCTCCAGGGAAGAGGAGTTTAACCTGAGAGGGAAAGAATTATAGTGAGTCATTTAGCTAGCCTTCCCGTGGCGCTCACCATATACAGGCACCACACCCAGGGCTTCACAAACTTAGCTCATTTAATTCGCATGACAGACACAACGAATCTGCACCACTATTGCCCACCCTTAGAGATGAGGACACTGAGCACAGAAAGGTTGAGAAAGTGGCCAAGGTCACATGGCTTATATGTGCCAGAGCCAGGATTCAAACCCAGGAAGTCTGGTGGGAGTTCATGCCCTTAACAAAGCGTAGGATGGGTAAAGCGGAAGATGGGGGTCTATGTCCACTTAGAATAAGGAGGTGATAGGCTGGGTACGGAGACGGGGAAGTTACCCCGGGAGCGGTGGGAAGCCCTTGTGGTTTGCAGGAGGAAATGAAATTGCATTAGAGGCCAAGAGGGTGGGGAAGCAGTGAGGAGGCTGTCCACATGGTTCAAGGCACAGCTGATGGGGGGCTTGGGCTAGGGGGGTACTGGGGAAGGAGAAGTAGGGGTGGGTGAGAAAAACTGCTGGAGACAGGACCACTGAGAGGGCGCATGGAAGGGCCGTGGGGACAAAGGCTGGCGCTAAGTCTCGGGACTGGATGTGGGGATTGAGCACACGGTGGGAGGGGAGAAGCAGGTATCCACAAAGGTCATGAATTCAGCCTTTGACTTGGCAGTTCGAGCTGGCTTTGGGACAGCCAGGGAGTAGGCAATGGCAGTCACCAGGACCTGAGGAGGGGCTGGGCAGGAGCCCTCTGAGCATGATGGTCCTGAGAGGAGGAGGGAGCAAGGCAGCCCAAAGGCAGGGCTCCTCACAACCTTGGGGGGCAGTTAGAAGTGCAGGACCCACGTGGGGCCTGGACCTTGCCTTAGAGACTCCCCAGGTGACAGTGAGCGGGAAGGCTCCAGGCCCAGCTCAGGGGACAGCTACTTGGAAGCCTAGACAAGTAGGAAAGGCGGTCAGAGACGCAGAGTTGCCCCGGTTCCCAGGCTGCCCCTTGGCCGTGCGGAGACGCTGGCTCCCTCCCAGGCTGGCCTCCTCCCCCGCCTTCTCTCATGCTCCCACGGATGACTCTGGCCACTCCTTGGCCTGCTCCCAGCCCTGCTACTCCACCGGCCCCTCAGGACAAGGTCTAGTTCAGGGAGCCACTGCACGAGGTCACCCTGCATCTGCTCATGACCCCTTTCATTTTCCTTGCTCACTCTTTCCTTCCTGCCCCCCCCCCACCTCCCCACACCCCGCCATACTCAGCTCTTCCTGAGCCTTTTCCACACGGCCTTTGCACGGGTTGTTCCTTGTGCCGGGAATGTCCATCTCCCCACCCAGTCCCACCTGTTCTTGATCCTGCTCACGTGCTGCCTCCTTCCGGGGCCCCTCATTTGCTCCTTCCCTCTCCTTGCACCCATTTTTCTGGAAGCCACAGCACTTGCCCCGTACCTCCCTATAGGCACAGCTTGGCAAACTCTGGGCCCAAGGAGGGACATATGGGTCACCTCCAACAAGCCTGGACACTTCCTTAGAGTGCAGACCCCCTTCTTTTGGCTCCACATTTCCCTTGCCAGGAGCACAGTGCCTGGAACGGAGGAGTCTCACAGGGCTGCATTCAGATGGAACAGAGCTGACACAGAGGTCAGTACCCGTGAGGTTCTGGGGGCTTGTTTAACCTGCCCAAGAATCAGGCCATCTTCAAGGACTTTACATCACCTGCCACAGGAACCCAGATCACCAAGAATTTGCTGGTGTATGTTGTTTACCCTGGCCAAACTGGCCGTGGCCGGAGAATGTATTAGGAAGTTACAATCCTATTCCCATGTGGCCTGCAGTTGGGATTGTGGCTCAGTGCTACCCGATTATAGGCCACCTGGAAATGTCACATGGGCACAATGGGAATCAGAAGGCTGGTCCTCGCCCCCAGCATCCTGCCCTACCCTCAGGTGTGTAGCTGGCCTTCTCTGTACTGTTTTGCTTTGGGCTGATTGCTCTTAAATTTTTTGAACTTTGTTCCTACAGTTAATAATCTTGAGCCTCTGAAGGTCCTTAAGAATCTAATCCCCCCTTTTTTTTTTCTCCCAAATTTGCCCCAGCCTTACTCTAGACCCACAGAATCGGGATCTCCAGCGGAGGGCTCTGGTAATCTGAATCGTTAGCAAAGTCCCTAAGGGATTCACAATCAAAGCACCTCCCTCCACTTAAATCTCCCCACACCCCAAGTTTACGAGCTGGCTCAAGGATGGCAGAAATCCGGGTGTGTGGGTGTGGGGGTGCTGGGAGCAGTAAGATTTCAGCACCAGGCTTGGGCTCTCAGCAACGTATGAAACTCCCCAAAATCACCTCAATCTCTGGGCCTCAGTGTTCCCATCTGCTTAATGGGAACAACCACTGCAACCATGCCTAACTTACAGGGTCCTTGGGATGGGTGCAATACCGTGGGGTGGGGAAACAGGCCCCGTGGGAGGAACGATTTGCACAAGGCCGTCCACTTCTTCATCGGCCTGTCATGTGCCAGGAGAGGATTCAGCTGGGAGCAAATGGCTGGGAGCAGGGGATGACATTCTAATAAACAATGAAACTGGTAAGTGAAACAGATAATCACAGTAAAGGAAATAGAGGAGTTTTCGAATCAGAGCGAGGGAGCGTGGGGGTGGGGGTGGGGGTCTCCTGCCCAGGCCCGGGTCACTTGGTAAGGACCTGGTTGCCGGAGCCGTTGGAGGAGGCCCCAGACGGCTGTCACCAGCCCAGCAGGACAGAGCCAGGAGGCCCTGGGGGCCCAGCCAGGGCGCTTCTCGGGCCTCCGAGGTGCGGTGGGCGCGTCTTTGTCTCCCTCCTTCCCTCTGTCGCCTCTTCGACCCCCCGGTTCCCTCTCTGACCCCAGATAACTTGTTGGTGTCCCCAGGGCTCTGTTTCCCCGGGGTCACCGCCTCCGAGACCCCTGGCGGCCCCCGGGCCCTCGTGGGTCCGCGCCTGACACCGCTCCCCTCCCGGCCCCCGCGCTCCGAGGCAGGGGTCAAAGGCAGCCGCGTCACGTGGTCGCCGAGCGGCACCGAGTCGGCCGGCAGAGCCGAGGGAGATGCGGAGGAGGCCGGGAGAGCGCCCCGATCGCCGCGCCCGCGCCCGTCCGGCCCCGCAGCACGACTTGGGCCGCGCCACGCGCCGCCGGATCGAATCCCGCCTGCAGCGGCCGCGGCCGGAGGAGGTGGGCGCGGGGCGGAGGCCGGGAGGCGGCGGGGCCGGGCGGGCCGCCCCTCTGCCCGCGCGCCCGGCTCGCAGCGCAGGGCCCCGCCGGGCCGGGAGGTGCGGGCTGCGCGCCGGGCGGGCGGGACGGGGCCGGGCGCGCGGGGGAGGCGGAGGCGGGGCGGGCGGCGGCGCGGGGGTTAACCGGGCGGCCGGGCAGCGCGCGCCTCCCGGGCCCGGCGTCCTCCCCGGCGCGGCAGGTAGGAGGCCGCGGGGGCCGGCGGGCGGCTCCTGGGGCCACGCGGCGGAGCCCGGCCGGGCGCAGGCCGCGCGGGGCCCGGGCGGCCGCCTGCGCGAGTTCGGTGCGCGCGGGGTGGGAGGACAAAGGGTGGGGGGCCGCGGGGCCCGGGCGGGCCGGTGCGGGCGAGGGCAACGCGGCGCGGCGGGTCACGGGTAATGTCACTCACGAGGAATGCCCCCTCCCCCTCCCGCTCGCGAACAGGGGAAACTTTTGTCTGGGAGGGAGGGATGGGAGGCCCGGCCTCGGCTTCTGCAGGGTGGAGGCAGCCCGACCGGTTTTCTCCCGGCTCGGCGGCCTGGTCTCTTCGCTCCCCACGTCCCCCTGGTCTCGGGAGCCAGGACTCGAGCGCTGCCCTTTAACGCCGTGGGACCGGAGTGAGGAGGGGACGCCTGTAGGACGCTGGGGCTCTGGGATCTGCCAGGAACCTGAGCACTCGCCACCTGGCTCCTTGGTGCTAGGAACCGCGCCGGGCTGCGGGGTACAGAGCCCCACCCCCTGCCATCCCATTGTCCCCCTTCTGCCCCCGGGAGAGGCCTTGGAATGCCCTGGGGGCGGTGTTACCCTCTGGCTGAGGATCAGACTGACCTGGGTGTTTGTCACTTCCCAGCTTGTGACCTTGAGTAGATGCCTTCCCTTCCCCTCGCCTCTGCTTCCTCACCTGTAAAATGGGGAAGATGGAGTCTGTCGAGTGAAGATGCAGCGAGCCTGTGGTACCTCCGTGGATGTTGGCGTGCTTACATTCAACAAGTATTTATTGCGTGCTTATTGTGTGCCAGGCACCGGGCTCATTGCTTTACATACATTTTCCCACTTAATTCTCCCACATTACTAGTAACATTTTACAGAAGGGGAAACCGAGGCACAGCATGGTAAAGGTCACGCAGGTAGGAGATGGTGGAGCTGGGATTTGACCCCCTCCCCAGCTCTGCTTCTCAAACCCAGGTCCCCCTGTGGCTGGGCTCTTGGTTTCATTTTCAGTTGAATTGTGTGGACTCCTGTCTGCCTCCCTCCCCCATCAGCCTTACCCAGGTGGTGCTCCCTTCTGCCTGGCACTTGCCTGGGTGAGGTCTGGCGCCCCGGGTCTTGCTCATGTGGGCAGTTGGAGCGGGAGGGGAGGTCAGCTGGAGCCTGGGCTTGGGGCTTCTTGATGGTCCAAGTTCTCCTGCTGGCTAGATCTAGGCAGGAGCGCTCTCCCACTGTGGGTGGTGCAGGGAGGAGCCCGTTTCCCTGGCTCGGGCTGGGGACAGCTGGTGGCTTTGTCAACAGGCCTCTCCCTAGCACCCAGGGGACAGCAGAGCCTTTCATCTGTGTTCAGACCAGGTCACTTTCAGATTAGCAGGGGCAGAAGAGGGTCCAGAAGGAGAGCCCTTGGACAGATAGAGACCTGAGGCCAAGGGATTTGCAGCTCAAGTGTGTCCTTGTGTGGTTTGGACCAGGGGTCCTCATTGTTAAAGTAGGAGGCAAGTCTCGGTGCTCCAGTCCCAAAGGTCCTCAAGGCTGGTCCTAGGGGTGGACTTTCAGTCGGTGTCAGGATCACAGAACCACAGTGGAAATGCATGCCACAGGTCGCGCAGTCTAGCCAGCCCAGTGCTGGGCACTGTGAGGCACTCAGGAAGTACCCCGTGAGCGAGCACGTGGAGGGGCTCGGACTCCTATTGGCTTTCACGCCCTAGGTTGGCCTGATCTATTGGTAGTGGGTGACATCTCATGACAACCAGTCAAGCCCTGGCTGGAGGCTTTGAGTAATTACTTTAAAAATGGAAAACAAATTGCTATTAATGACGTCTTAAAACCTAGGGCTGAGGGAGAGCGTGGTGGGTGGGGTGTCCACTGAAGGAAGTTCTTGGGGCAGGGAAGTTTGTGTATACAGGCCTAACTGCTGCAGCGCTGTTCTAGCATGGAGCGGGGTTTGCACAGTTTGTAGGCTTTTTTTGGGCCCTGGGAGTAGGGAGCCCTCTGGGCTGACATCACTGTCAGCTTACATGAACAAGAGTGGAAATTCCACTACTTAGCTGGATATTGAGAGGACTTAGAAAAGCAAGAGGTCAAGTAGAGAGGCTAGAAGGCTGAAGGGGGAACTGAGGGCTGGGGGTGTCCCTTGTCATGTAGTCAGACTCATCCTATCCTTGTGATCAGAGCTGGAGGAGAGGCCTCTGGGAGGCCCGGCTGGTGAAGGAAGGGAGACAGCAAGCAGAAGATGGATAGAGAGCCTCCTGTTGCCAGGTGATATACCAGGAGCAGTTTTGCAATCGCAGGTTGAGGTCATGATCAAGAATGAGTAATCATAGAGTGGGGTTGGCCTGGGAGCCTGCTGGGCAGTTCCACATCTGAGAACTTAGAAATGGTCTCAGCAGCCCAAATCTCTCTCTGACCTGGGGTTGGGACCTGCTTGCCTATGCTCTGGGCCATGTGTCTATGCTTTGGGACGGAAGCCAGGCCAGCAAGTCTCTAGAGCCTGGGCAGATTTTTGCAGGACTGGAATTTGGTTTTGAGTATGGCTTGAAGTATGTGAACTGTTTGGATGACTTGGACATTCTTTAC
This sequence comes from Pedetes capensis, assembly GCA_007922755.1. Taxonomy (NCBI): domain Eukaryota; kingdom Metazoa; phylum Chordata; class Mammalia; order Rodentia; family Pedetidae; genus Pedetes; species Pedetes capensis. The sequence goes on from VMDO01004132.1 coordinate 61,943, forward strand.
TTGAACTGGAACATTAGGATGATTTGTTGAATCTGTATGGAAAAATATCTGTGGTTGGGGTGACAGGCGACATGAAATGGGACTGGTGGGTTTTAGCTGGAGACTCTCCTGGTCTGAAAGGGGAGGGAAGACAAGGATCCAAGTGACAGGTCTCAGGCAGGATGTGATCAGTGATCAGTGATAGTTGGGCTCTGGAGGGTCGTTGGAAAGAAGAGCTCTCTGGCAGTTAATGTCGGCAAGGCTTCCTGGAGGAGGAAGTGTTTGTGAGGATGCAGTCTGTGGGAAGGGGGCAGTGGGCGCAAGACTGGACTGTGGGGAGCCTGCAGTGTCCTGCTTTGGAGTTTCGGTTTTATTCTGTAGCTGACAGAGAGGACAGAGGGTTGTAAGCAGCTCGCTGAGTCAATGCCTGTTACTGTGCCTTGTGTCAGGCACTGTGCCAGGCTCTTACAGACACCCCATTGAAATCTCACAATACCCTGCTAAGTAGCTGCCGCTGGTGACCCCACCCCCGCCCTATTTTCAGATGGGGAAACAGAGGCTCAGAGGTGTGGAGCCACAGAATGGGAATCTGGACCCTGCCTGATCTGTTTGTGTCCCATTGTGTTGCTTTCCTCAGGGTCCCTTGGCCAAAGATGGCAGGGAGACTGTCAGGGCTGAGACTGGCCCAGAGACGGTGTTCACTGTGGTCCCGTAGAGTGACCAGAGTCTGCCTCAGGCAGGGGCGCTGGTGGGAAGGAGGATGCTCTGGCTGCCTGGAGGACTGAAGCCATTGCAGGTGACCCCTAAGGAGCAGCACCTCCTCCTTTCACCTCCCTGAAAGGCTTGTTAGGGGCAGAGGGTGTCGTCTGGACCCTTGGGACTGTTGAGGGCAGAGTAGCCCAGGGCTCACAGCTCCAGGGAGGCCAAGCGGGGAATGAGCTGCCTAGGGAGGTGAGAGTCCCGTGGCTGAGGGTGTGCGAGGAACCTGGAGGCCTTGCGGGCCACGGGAGGGTGTCCCGGCCGGGTCGCGCCTTGGTGACCACTCTCAGTTCCCTTTCCACTCAAGAACCTCTGCAGCTGGGTGGTGCCTGGCCCACTCCCGGCCATGCTGTCCTCATAGCCCATGTGTTGGGGAGTTCCGTCCCCACAGGGCCTGCAGAGCTCCGCCTGGGGAGACTTGTGCTCTGGGATACACTCAGCCCAGCGCCTTGGGGACGTCTGGAGCACCAGCCAGAGCCTGGGTGGCCGAGGGCTGTGGTTTCACAGAGGACTTGAGCCTTCTGCTTCCATTTCCCTGTCTGTGAAATGGGGTCAGTCTGTCCTCAGCTGTGAGTGGATATGGCTGAACTGTGAATCAGGCTGGATCCGCAGGGTTGGGGAGAGGGACGGCCTGGTGGGTTTGTGGATTTGAAAGTGAGAAGTGGCAGGGAGGGGACATGGGGGAAAGGATGGGGTGGGAGTGGGTGGCAGGGCTGTTCCTCCCCTTCCCTGGGCATCCTGGTCTCGGGGGTCAGCAGTGGGTACTTTCCCCTGTAGGAGGGGCCGTGACAAAGCTGTGCTCCCCACACTGGGTCCTTGGAATCTGGAGCTCAGTGGAAGCAGTGGTCATGTGCTGGGTGGCGTAGCTTCAGGGTTAGATGCAGCCTGCCACCACAGCTTTTTTCTAGAGGGAGGTCGCTGTACACTAAGTTGCCTCCTGCTTTCCCCGCCTTTTTTTTTTTTTTTTTTTCCTCCAGTACTAGGGGTTGAACCCAGGCTGTTGCGCATGCTGGGCAAGCCAAGCGCTCCGCTACTGAGCCGCGCTTCCAGTCCTTTGTCTTTTCTCTTCATTTCATTTCTTTTCTTTTCTTTTCTTTTTTTATCAGTTGTGCAGGCTTCATCTGGCCTTGAGCCTGCAATCCTCCTGCCTCAGCCTCCCGAGTAGCTGGGATTACAGGCCTGCACCATGGCACATGGTTCCTCCTGGCCTTTTCAGTTTGTATCTGCTTTATTATTCAGTACAGGTTGGATTAATGTAAATTTAAAACGTGCTTGATGAATGAGTGTTTGCTTATTTGAGGGCAAAGCGTGGGAGGTCGCCTTTTCCATGACAGCAGTAGCTCATATCCCAACCCTCAGCCATCAAGCAGGGCCTGCCTTTCCCCCTCCCTGCCATGCCCCTGTCCCTTCCTGCTTCTACATCTCCGCTCATGGTGAGGAGACTGCACCCCAACCACTTCCCACCCACCCCCAGATCCTCCCATGCCAGCATGCAGCTCCAGTGCCACCTCCTCCATGGAGCCAGCCATGCCTGATTCTCCAGCTGGCACTGTCTGCTCTCTCTTTTACACGTACAGAATATGTCATCCAGGCTGCTTCTGGGGCCCTTCCACTCCTGACATGTCTCTTCTCCTCCAGCCTCTGGGCCTCTGAGGCAGGGACTGCCTGTGGTGTGTTTCCAGAGAGGTGGGCAGTGTTGGGAGTGGAGTCCAAAGTCCTGAGTTCAAATCCCAGTTTGGCCACCATTAGCTGTATGATGTTGTTGTTGTTATTAGGTGCCATCGAGTCGTGTCCTACTCATAGCAACCCTTATAGGGTTTTCAATGGCTGATTGTTTCGGGATTGCCTTGGGAGTGGATTGCCATCCCCTTCTCCCATTTTTGTGGTGCTGGGAATGGAACTCAGGACCTCAGAAACTGCAGAGCAGCGCTCTACCAACTGAGCTAAATCCCAGCCCTGTATGATGTAGGACAAAATAAGTAAATCTTTCTGGCTACTGTTTTCCTCCACGGTAAAACGTGGATAATGATAGTCTTGTTTTGGAAGGGAGGTTGACCCAATCGGTGGGAGATACCTAGTGAGAGTCAGTGGGTCTGAACTGTGCAAGGTAGCTGTGGTTTTCACTGTGAGTAGCTAGGAAGGGATCTGTCCTTTCAGGAATGGAAGGATGAATCTGAGGTGGAATCTGAGGTGGTTCTGGAGGAGGGAGCTCATGTGTGATTAAGATGTGGTAGGGAGAGGGCAAATTCTGCACTGTGTACCTCATGGCCTTAGGAGGCTTGGGCAGATGAGTAAACTGAGGCCTGGAGAGAGAGGCAGTTGAATGGTGTGCAATAACTACAGTATCCAGGAAGCCTGCTGGGATTTTCTCCCTCTTACATCTGTTTTCCCTCTTCTCTTCCGTTATCAAGGTTAAGGTGCTTTCAGTTCTAGCCTGGTGTGGTGCACACCTGTTATCCCTGCACTCAGGAGGCTGAGGCAGAAGTGCATGTTTGAGGCCAGCCTGGGCTATGGTAGGGAGTTCGAGGCCAGCCTGAGCTACATGTTGAAACTCCGTCTCAAAACACAAAACAAAACAAATGATGCTCATGTTGCATAAGCTCAGTGTCCTCCCTGGTGGCCACATGGAGCGGGCCCTAAAGCTTGTACTAGATGAAGGTCCATTCCCTTACTGCGTGGGCTGTGGGGTGGAGCCTTGTGAGGTGTCCTCCCCAGCCTCCCTGTGCCCTGGGAAGGAGCCGTGGACGGTGGCGGGGAGAGGTGATGTGAGCTTGATCCTGGGGTGTAAGTGGGACACCCAGACAGCCAAGGGTGGAAGTGAGGCTCAGAGCTGGACAGGCTGGGCTTAAATCCCTACGGGGCTACTTCCTGCTCGCTGGCACTTGAGCGAGGGCTTTAGTTCTTCATCTGTACAAGAGGGATAATGATTGTCCCCATCTTGCAGTATTTAAAAAGATAACGACGGGAAGATGTTTGACTGTGTCCTCGGTTCCGGTTAGTTATGGTCACTGTAGTGGCAGGCACCGTTCTTGACTAAGGAGCGCATATCAATCTCACAGCAGCAGGGCAGATGGGCCCTGCCACCGTCCCCTTTCAGCACATGTGGCAACTAAGGCTGAGAGAGACAGGTGGCTCAGCCTGGAGAAGTCTGGACTCGGGATTATAGCCAGGTTTCCTGAGACCTCTGAGGGGCTGCCCTGACCGCCCCTGTTCTGCAAGGAACCAGAGGGCAGATTCAGTGTGTGGGGATGTTCCAGGGGAGACTGTCTGCAACTCGGTGTAATGGGGAAACAGCAAAAACACCACAGTGAGCCAAGGCGGCAGGGGCTGCGTCTGGAGCTGGTGTGATGACGACGACGTGGTGAGGATTCTGGTCTCGTTCAGACCTGAGGTCTGGCTCCCTGAGGGAGGGTTTGGATTCTTGGCGTCCTGAGGCTGGCCAGCGGCCGGCTTGTCTGGGCGAGTCCCAGGGAGGTGGTGAGCGGAGGAGTGCTGCAGTCATTGCTCGGTGGCAGGCACCTCTGTTTGCACCACCAGCTTCGCTTGTACACAGCTACCTGCCCAGACAGAGGCCAGGTGAGAAGCGCGTGCTGTCCTAGCGAGGCGCTTGCTCGTGCTGCGCCCTCCACCTGCACGCCCTTCCTCCCGACACCTGCCCCGCTCCGGCTCGTGCTTTCGTAGGAGTGGAAGCATCATCTGCTGGCAGAAGCCCTGAAGCCCTCCTGCTTCCCCTGCAGCTGAAGCCAGTGGTCCTCAAAGTCGGGATGTGGACCGTTGGCGTCAGTATCACCTGGGAAGGTGTTAGAAGTGCAACTTACTGGGCCGCTCGTGAGGGTGGCTCCAGAAACCTGTGTGTGAAGGTGCCCTGCAAGTGATTCTCATGCATGAGAGCCCCTGGGTTAGGTGGTGATGCTGAGGCAGGAGGATTGTGCGTTTGAGGCCAGCAAGACCCTGTCTCAAAACAAAAATGAAACGAAACAAAACACAACAAAATATGTTGTTGTTGTCAGGTGCTCTTGAGTTGTTTCCCCCTCATATCGACCCTGTTAGGGTTTTCAATGGCTGATTGTCTCGAGATTGCCTTGTGAGTGGATGGCCACATCCTTCTCTCACTTTTGTGGTGTTGGGAATCAAACCCAGGACCTCAGAGACTGCAGAGCGGTGCTCTACCAACTGAGCTAAATCCTAGCCCTGCAACAAAGTATAGATGTCCCTTTCCTTGGGCTCTCCAGTTGTCTATATATTCAGGCACCCAGCTGAGGTGGGGGATCCAGAGTAAAGCCCAGGTTCTGCCCTGAGTTCAAGGAGCCACCATCTTGGAACGGCTCCACGTCTCCCAGGAAACAATCTTGTGACATAGCAGGGGGCTACAGCCAAACCTCAACACGATTATAGGAGACAGTGCAGACTCAGCCTGAGGAAGATATGACGGGGGGAGCTGGGAGAGTGGGGGGGGGCTTGTGGGTGGCCACAAAGGGTGCCAGGATCAAGCCAGCTCTGTGTTCTGTGGCTGAGGCCAGGGCTGGGGTCTGGCAGAGTGCGAGTCCTGCCTGAGAGCATGGCATGTGCTGTGTCTGCGGGGCATACACATGTGCAAATGCAGTGGCCGGATATGGGCTGACGGGACTGAGGGCCCTAGCTGTCACTAGTCCAGGGCTTTTAAGCATCTCAGTAATTTTAATGATGATCGTAATTGCTGCTCCCATTTATTGACAGCTTATCAGCGCTTGCGAGGCATTCTCATGTTGCCTCTTCTGGTGTAATCTCTGGAAGAGTCCATTAAACTAAACAGGTAGGAACATGGTCCCTATTTTATAGAGAAAGTGCTGAGGCCATATAGGCACGCAGGGCGAGGTGTAGGATTCCACGGGATTCCACAGTGATGCCTAGAAGCGTGGTCTTACTGGAGGAAGGGCAGTGGGGGATTGTTTTGGAGTGTTTGTGTTGCAGAACTTAGAGTGATTTCCTGAAGATGTCCCCAAAGATATATCCCATCAAGTGAGTGAATCAGGCTCTGAGGAAGGGCGACGGAACTGTGTTGGGTGGTTAGAGCCCCAGCCCCCAGGCTGGATGTCCACTGCAGGCACAGTTGTTCTTCCTGTTTTGCCCACGGCCCCCTGAGGCTCACGGTCTCAGTGGTGAGTTCAAGGTCCCGCAGCTGGGGCAAGAGATCAAACCAGAGAAACAAAAGTGAGTCTTCTTTGGTTCTGGTAGGAGGGGGGATGGTTAAGATCAGAGGCCACCACCTACGCTGCCGTTCTGTCCTGTGTCAGTGTCCCCAGGGTACTTCCCCGGCAGCCAGGGGCTTCCCTGACAGCATAGGGACTCCTCTACCTCCCAGGTGGGGGATGGAAGCCCACAAAGGAGCAGGGTCTCGCTCAGGCTGCCCAGGGCATCAGAGTCACTGTCGGGACCAGAATCCAGAATCATCTCTCATTCATTCAGGGAAAGGTCCGTTTCCCCCACACTGTCCCTGCCCCACCATGTCTTTGGCAGGCTGGGTGGGTACCTTAGCCCTCAGCGTGGCCCAGGGCCATGCTGGGGGCAGAAATGGGGTGTCCTGGAGAAGGCTGCCAAGAAGGGGTGAGGCAGCTCCACAAGGAAGGACACCAAGAAGCTCAAAGCCCAGCCGGAAACCAAGTGTGTTTTCCACGTCCTGAGAGGATGTTGGGAACAATGGAAGTGGGATGGGGAGCCTGCCTATAAAAAGGGCCTCTTGATGTCCTTAAACAAAAGCTGACTCTGTAAGTTTGACTTTTGTTTCTCTGAGGGGTGTTTATGGAACTTCCTGAAAGTGGGGTCCCAGAGCTCTGTGCACAGGCTCAGGGCTTGGGAGCCAGCAGGATTTCATGCAGGAGTCCCCTCATTTCTGAGAAGTGGGAGGGGCTGCCTGAGGTCACACAGTGAGTCTGCCGAGGACTTACTGGCCTTGCAAGGGGCTGGCCATCCTTCTACCCCCAGGGCTCTGGGTGCCGTGGAGACTGGGCAGGGGCTGTGGGGGGACCCCTTGGAAGCACTCCTTGCTGTTGGGGTTGGGTAGGGCCCTGGCTGGTCGCAGTGAGGTAGGCACAGTGGTGGGGAGAAGGCTGGATGGAGCACCTGGCGAGGCCACCCCCATCCAGATGCCGGGCCCAGCTGGGCACTGGCTGCCCAGCAGCTGAGAGCTGTGAGTCACGCCCCGTGGGTACGCGGCACAGGCCATGTGTGTCGTGATTCATTCTGCTCCTAGGCCCTCGGCCCTCATCGTGCTCACGCCTGTGGATGAAGGGCTCCACAGCTGCAGATTTGAGGGACGCGGAGGGTCTGGACGCGTCCCGTGCCTGGGTCACCTCCTGTCTCTAGAGTACTCTATGAGTGTGGCTTGCCCACGCCCACCAGCACAAGGTCTCTGAGCCCCTGAAAGTTGGGTGCGACATTTTTTAGGCATTTCTGTACATTGTTTTCCCTTGAAGAACAAGCTCTGCTTCATCAAGTTGGCAGAGGAGTGGGAGCCCCTAGGGAGGACTGACAGGAGGGCAGGGGCGGCATGCATTGCAGGCAGGAAGGAGCCTCTGGGCAGTGTAGAAGCACCAAGGTGCAGACAGTGATCTCAGAGGCTGGCCGCGGCGTTCTGGGCCAGCTCCTCCGCTTAAGAGCTGTGTGACCTTGGCTAAGTTGCTTTGTCTGTGCTTCAGTTGCTCTTGCGGAAGACGCAGCCATAGCGATGTTAGTCTCACGGTGTCATAGCTGGACTTTTCAATAAGACAATGCACGTGAAGACTCACCCCAGTGCCTAGTGCGAAGCTGCCGCTTGGGAAGAGTTGCTGTAGTTGCGAGGCCCAGCCCTGCTGCTTGTTTGCCATGGGTCCTTTGAGTGCCTCACTCTGGGGTTGGTCCCCTCCCAGCTCCATTCCCTGGGTTGAGCTGTCTGGGAGCTCCAGGGCAAGTTGGAGAGCAGCGCTGGGGAGTGGACAGGCGAGAATGGGGTGCCCTCTGCACTCCGGGACTCCCTGCCCAGGCCCTCCCTGGCTTTGTCCTGAGGCAGGGTTATGTAACAGCCAGGACTGGCCAGGCAGGACGAGATCCTCAACCTCGTTTCGTCCCTCCATTGTCTCTTCCTTTCCCTTCCCCCACGGAGCTGTTGTTAGCAGAGGCTCCTCCGGCTGCAGGTCTGAAATTGGACCCCTGCTGTTTTGCCACTGATTGATTTAGTCCGGAGGTTTGCTGGGCAGGCAGCCCCTCCTCCTACCACCTGGGGACCCACAGAGCTGATGCTTCTGGGTTTGCTTTGCGGGTAGCGACAGGCACTTTCATTTTTTTGGAGGGAAAACTGGCCACCTACACCGAGGTAGTTTGGCTCCTGATCTGGGCTGTGGTTCCAGGGGTGCCCCCGCCCTGCTCCTGCAGCCCAGCAGCAGTGCTTCCTTGCCCTGGCAGCCTTCGCTGGTGCTTCAGCTGCAGGGGAGTGGGCCTCCGGGACCCCACAGTGTGGTCTCTGTCCCTTTCAAGAAAATGGAGGTCACAAGCTGGCAGGTCACATCTGCAGCATGGGTAGATTTTGTGTTGTCCATGCTAAATGTTGAGCTACTTGCTGACAGGAGATTTTCCACAAAAATCCAGACTTCTGGCTTAAGCTCAAAAATTGGAAGATTCGTCAGGCGAGGTGGTGCACGCCTGTAATCCCAGCTCCCAGCGGCTTGGGAGGTGGAGGCGAGAGGATCGCAAGTTCGAGACCAGAGGTAGTCTGCGTAATTTAGTGAGACCCTGTCTCAAAAAGTAAAAAAAAATGGGCTGAGGGTGCAGCTCAGTGGTCCAGCACTTGCAGGGCATGCAAGCGAGAGGCCCTGAGTTCAACCCCCAGTACTGAAAAAAAAAAAAAAAAGGAAGATTGAAAGCCTTGAGCCTGTGTTCCGCAGTGGCCAGTGCTGGAGGTGAGGCTCGTGCGCTCCCCTCTGCCCTGTCCCTGGCCAGCCCCTTCACGCACTTACCCAGTATTTCTGGCCCCTAGCGGCACTTGAGTTTTCAACCCTGTCCTTGAGGCACGGGCTTCTTTCCTTCCTGCTTTGTAGAGCGCCGCCTGCCTGACTCCCTGTGGCTCTTTGGGGGTGATTCATCACTGTGTACCTCGAAACATCGTGCCTAGGCACAGGGCGGGCTGGGATTTAGCTCAGTTGGTAGAGTACCGCTCTGTAGTCTCTGAGGCCCCAGGTTTGATTCCCAGCACCACAAAAACGGGAAAAGGATCTGGCAGTCCACTCCCAAGGCAATCGCAAAACAATCAGCCATGGAAAACACTGTGAGGGTCGCCATGAGTTGGACAAGACTCGATGGCACCTAACAACAACAACAACAACAACAAGGCGCCCGACTGTACACAGCCAGAGCACAGCGCTTCCTTTGGGAAGGAAAGCCTGGCAGGGGTGTGTCCCTGCCAGGTGCCAAGGGTCCAACTGGTGGAAGTTTCTGCCCTGCAGCCCTGAAATCTGCCCCAACATGAGCCCAGCTGCTGCTTCAGCTGCAGGGAACAGCCCCTGAGAGTGCTGCCCCCTGCAGCACAGCCCCAGGAGGAGCTTCCAAAGCGGCCCGCTCACATGGACTGGGGAGGGCAAACCGACGAAATTGCCTGGGCCGTGCAGGCCCCAGAGGTACCAGCTGCAGGCCTGTGCACCCGGGGCACAGAGAGGGTGGAGGAGAGGGTGCCTTAGTTCGGGTGTTTCCTGGGCTGAGCTCTCCTGTCTGCTTCTCCCTCTTCCTAGAGTTGTGGTTGTTGTTAGGTGCCGTCGAGTCGGTATCCGACTCACAGCGACCCTCTGTACAACAGGGGAAACACTATTGTCAGTGCTTCTCTGCTGTTCATAGGGTTTTCAATGGCAGATTGATTTTTGGGAGGGGGTTGCCGAGTCCTTCTCCTAAGCCTACAGCTTCTGGTGTTCCCAGGCCATCTCCCATCCAGGTACTAACCAGGCCTGACCCTGCTTAGCTTCTGAGATCTGACGGGATCGGATGCCACAGGGCTACTGCTGCAGGCTCTTCCTAGAGTACGTTACTTTATTTATCCATCAGCTTCTTGTCCAGCTATCTGTCTGTTCAAGGTTTATTGGACTCTTAATTGAAATCCTGACGATGCCTCTAGGCCAGCTAAGATGTTTCCTCCTGGGAGAGGTCTTAGCTGAGAGGTCACAGTTGTCATGTGTACTGGAAAATCCTGGGAAGCTTGCAAAAACTGCACTGCATGCAGGTTTCTGCCCCCTCCCCTGATTCCCTTAGTCTAGGGTATAGTTTCTCTCTCCCCAGAAGATCCAGACATGGGGTTCTTTAGACCGCATCTTGAGGACCATGTTTTAGTGCTTGGAGCACAGGCTGGTGGAGCGGACCCCAGGGTGACTTCCACATGCCCCTTTCTTTCTCTGGGCTTCTCTTGCACCCTCTGCCCCAGCATGCTGTAGCTGAGCATGCCCTCCTCCTTTTTATTATTATTTTCTTTTTCTTTTTCTTTTTCTTTTTTCCAGTCCTAGGGATTAAAGCCAGAGCCTCGCATACGCTAGGCAAATGCTGGGCTGCGGAGCTGTATCCCCTGTCCTGAGCATGCCTCTCCAGCCACCCTTAGCGGATAACAGTGGGCACCAGGCAGTGAGTGTCAGGGTGGGGTGGGGAGTCTTGGCCCCACCTGGCCAGGCCCAGAGGTTTCCCGTTCACAGTGGGCATCAGCCAGGGAGAGGAGTGCTTGGGTCCAGAGGAGGCAGGCTGGAAGCCTGGGCTGCAGGAGGCTGGTGCAGTGCGTCTACTGTCGGGCCCTTTGGGGAAAGCCTGGTCACAAGCTGAGGTCCCCTGCCATGGGGTCCCTGTGGCACACAGGCTGCTATGTCAAGTGCCAGCCTGAATAAGCCATTTTTCGCTGGGTGGGCGGGGAACCCACAGGGAGGAGACCCCTAGAGTCATGCCTGCGCACGTGGAGAGCTGGGCTGGAAGCCTGGCCTTCTGACTCGGGCAAGGCTACGCTCCTCCGTCCCCACCGCCCTTTGCAGGCGAGTGGCAGATCATCCAGCCAGGACAGTCGTCTCACTGTCTCTGAGGACAGCGAGGCCAGGCCCTGAAGAGCAAGGGTGCTCACGGGGCCCTGGAGGCATGAAGCTGGCTGGGTGTGCAAATGACCCCTGGAACATCCTCCGTCCCGCTCCTTTGTTTTCCTTGCACCGCCTCTGACGGGCCAGCTGTCGGTGTGCCCACTTCCGCCTGGCACTGGCTTCGTGCTCTTTCTTCTGAGAACAAAGCTGCCTTCTGATGGCCCTCCTGCTGACAACAGGAAAAGGGCAGGCATGGCCCTGGCCTCCTGCCTCCTCCCCCACTGCTGCGGGCAGGGGCAGCTCTGGGGGGCTACGAGGCAGGCTGCCGACAGCCCTGTGGTGCTCCCTCTGGCTGCCCGACTGTCAGGACCCAGAAGTTCTCCCTCTAGGATCAAAAGGATGCACAGAGGTACCGGACAGGGCCAGATACAAAGTGCTGTCCATTGGTCCAAAGGGGCAGTTGTCCCAGGACAGCGCTGGGGATTTGGCCCGGACCTGGCCATGTGAACCCTCAGGTTTCCAGCTGGCACGGGTGTAGTATCAGCCTGCTGGGAACCCTGGTGTCCCAGGTGCTGCAGAGACCAGAAGGTGAACCTGAAGGAGGGAGGCGACAGCACTCATGCCGCACACTTTCATTAAGCAGCTACTTAGTTCCAGGTCCTTTTCTAGGAGCTGTGTCCCAGTGGTGGACAAAACAGACCAAGTCTGTGTTTTGGACCTGGGGCTGCCATGCTGGTGGTGGGGTAGACTCAGCCAACCAACAAACACATATTTGTGCCAGGTGGCAAGGAGCGCCTGGGAGGAGAGTGTGGCTGGGTTGGAGATAGTAACTGTGATTTGAGGTGCGGCGCTGGTGTGGTGGGTAGGCATCTCTGGGAAGGGGCTGCAGGAGTCTGGGGAAGAGATTCCAAGAGGAGAGAGCGACCACGCCAAGGCTGCAGAGAGGGGCAGCGAGGCGCTGGGCGGAGAGGAGGAGGGGAGGATGGTGTAGTTCTTGGCCCAGCGGAGGCCTTTGCTGTTTTTGTTTGAGGGAAGAAGCTGCTAGAGAGCTTGGGCCTGGGGACTGTCATGCTTTGTCCCACATTAAGAGGGATCCATGGACTAGTGCGTGGAGAAGGGCTTGGAGAGTGTGGGGGGCATGCAGGATGACCCGCCGGGAGGGGGCCGTGGTCACAGATGAGAGAGGACTCCGAGGTGGGGAGGGCAGGAGGGAATCGGGGGCAGACTCTGGATTTATTTTGCAGGATGAGCTGATGGGATTTGCTGAGGGATTAGACATGAGGTGTGAGAAGAAGCGACTTGTTGACCACCAGGCTTATGGCTGAGAACTGGGAGGACAGTGTTGCCCAGTGCCACAAGGCAGACAGGTTTGGAGAGAGAAAGGGAGACTTCTGGTTGCCAGAGTTAGGGTAGGGCACACCCTGGTGCAGCGCCCCCTGGGTGAAGGTGGGTCCTGGGCTCTGCCTACTCCTGTTGCTGTCAGGGTGTGAGGGGTGTCCCGTGGGGGCCTCCCAGGCTCGGGAGTTTGTTCTGTAGGAAGTGCTCCTGACTCCTCCAGTTCTTTCCTCTCTCTGCAAGCTTCCTGCGTTCCCTTCCTGGACAGAGTGGACCCATTGTCATGGTGGGGGTCCCAGCGTTTTTCTGCCTGGCAGGCCTCGTGGGAGGAAACTCCTTCTAGGGTGGGGCCAGGGGAGCTAGAAGGGGAAGCTGGAGCCACGGGCCTTATCTAGCCTCTGCTAGCAACAGAGCGGTCTGGGGCTTGGTTGACCCTCCTGTGCTTTGCAGTACTGAGCTGGCTTCAGAGTTCTGAGGGTGTCAGGGAGCATTTGAGGAGATGGCATAGCACAGTGGCTGAGGGAGTTAGGAGTTGGAGTCGGGCAGGTGTGAGTATGAGTCCTTCCTCCGCTGCTTAGCTGTGAGACTTTGGACAAGTGACATAACCTCTCTGAGCCTTAATTTTCTCATCTGTAAAACTGTGCCAATCATAATACCTGCCTCACAGGGTTATTTTGAGGGCTAAATGAGAAATGTATAGAAAGCACTTAATAAAGGCCCTGGCACATACATACCCAGCTAATCGAGGCTGTTGGTAACGATGACTATTTGGTCCATCAGGTTAAAGGGCTTTGGATAGTGGGTGGTGGGAGCCATGGGAGGTTACTGAGCAAGAGCTTGTTCGCATGTGGTTCAAGGGGGCAGCTGTGAGAAGAGATTTCGGCTGAGCCCTCTTAGCAAGTCTCTGTTCCCTTTGCTCCTCCAGAATGAAAACTGAGGGTTGGACATAATGGGTCTCCACCCCTTCCCTTGCTGCAGGGCTCTGTTGACTTGGCCTGGCAGCCTCTGTCTTGCACGGGTCTCTCAAGAAGCAGGGGTGGCATTTTCCTTATGGTTCCCTATAGGACACCTCATCTCTGCACATCAGTGCTTGGCCTTAGGGAAGTGGGAGTAAGGGGCTTTTGGGGATGGGTGACATTGAAGGGACTTAGATAGCATGAAGGGTTCTTGAGCCAGGTGTGATGGAACATCCCCGCAGTCCCAGCTGCTCTAGAGGCTGAGGCAGGAGGATCACTTGAGCCTGGGAATTCAAGGCCAGCCCGAGCAAAATAGCAAGACCCTGTCTAAAAACATGTAGCCTGCAGGGCTCTAGACAGGGCTGGGGGGGCAGGGCAGGGCAGGGCCTGCAGCAGCATTCCACCGGGCACTTAAATGTGACCTTGCCTCTTGTCTGGGTCCAGGCTGGGTGGTACGGAGCCGTGGAGAAGTTGCCAGTGGGTGGAATGTGGCCCCCTGAGGACCCACACTTCACTGGTGCCCAGGCATGCCAGCCAGCCTTTTGCTTCTGCAGGCCTTGCTCTGGGAGCTGAGCCGTGCCAGGACAGCCAGGGCCATTTCAGAGTCCCTGGGGCTTGCAGCCAGGGAAGCACTGGGCGTTGCTTGTTTTCCCAGACCAAGGGTCTTTAGGAGTGGTGGGGGCTCTGGAGATAGGCTGCGGAGTTTCCTTAACAGCTGGGTAAATTGAGGTCGAGAGAGACTGAGCCACCCGGCCAAGGTCTCACAGGCCTCCCTCTCATATCTGTCACCTCCTTCTGTTCCCATGTCCCTTGCACAGACTCCTGGCCTATTGCCCGGACAGGCGTTTAGACCAGCCTCCCTCCTGCAGGCTCCCCACGAGCTTTGTTTGTCCTTCTATTATCGTAATCTTGCCGTGCCCTGCCAGGCGCACACACTGCTTGGTGTGTCTGACCTCTCGTCCCCTTCCAGCGACTGCTCGGGACGGAGCCTCCCAGACAGAGAGCTGGGCAGCACAGGGGTTCAGGCCTCAGGCCCTGGAGCCATTTAGCCTGGGTTTGAACCCCAGCTCGGCCCACTCCTCCTCTGGTGACCCTGGCATGACAGCCCATCTTCCCGAGCCTCAGTGCCTCCATATGTGCCATGAAAAGCAGTAGTGGCCCTAAATTCAGGAGGGTGTTGGGACGGTTAACGGGGATCACTGTTGTTATAAAGTCCCATCAGGCCGGCTGGACGGCATGTTGTGAGCGGGGAGCAGACCCAACTCTGGAGGAGTGGGCTCTGAGTTCATACTTAGATACCCTCTCCCTGGGTGAGTTCCTTTGGGAAGTCACTCATTCTCTGGGAAGTCTACTTCCCTCTTCTTAGAAAGAACAAGCAGCTTAGAAAGAGGGAGGAAAACTGTCATGTGATGCCACAGCAACGCCTGTGAAATCGCTCTGCATGAGCTGGGCGTGCTGGCGCACACTTGTAATCCCAGCAATTTGGGAGGCTGAGGCAGGAGGATTGAGAGTTAGAGGCCAGAGGCAGCCTGTGCAACTTAGCAAGACCGTGTCTGGAAATTTAAAAAATTTTAAAAAGAAGGGGATCTAGGGGTGTGGCTTAGTGGCAGAACACTTACTTAGCATTCTCAAGGCCCTGCTTTCAATACCCAAGCACTGCAAAAAAAAAAAAAAAAAAAAAAGGGAAAAGAAAAAGGAAAGAAAAGAAAGGTCTTCCTGTGTGTAGCAATTTAAAAATGGCAGGTGGTAGCTATGGAGTGCTGCTGCTGCTGAGGACATTGTAACTATGGTAGTGGACAACTGGCTGGGCCGCAAGCTGGTCAGCCTCTGGAATGCTCAGCACCCACACCGACTTCCCCAGCCCTGCCTGTGTGCTCCCGGCTGCTTTGCACATTAGCCCCAGCATTATGCACTGGAAAATGTAGGAGGTGCAAAGATCTGATGGCATTTTCCAGGCCCTGGTGGGTTTGGGGATCTCTGTGCCTGATGCCATAGAATGTGGGGATTAAGAGCCAGACAGGTGCTGGTTTGAATCTCAGCTAAGCATTTCCCAGCTGGGATTTTGAACAAGCAGCTTAACCTCTCTGAACTAGTTTCCACCTTTTATAGTGAGACCCTGATGGCACGGAGGCCCAGCGGTTAGCAGAGGGCCTGGCTTCCAGTGGGGAGGTGTACGGTGTGCTTCCTGTCTGGAGTGTGGGCCTAGTGGGGAGCTGGCTCCCTGTGCCTCTTTCTGGGCGTGAGCTAGAGGTCATTTATGCCCCTACAGAATCGCCCAGCCCAGGGGCAGGGGGTCCCTGGGACCATCGGGCACAATTTTACAGGTGAACAAAGCGAGGCCCAGAGAAGCCCAGAGCTTTCCTGAGCTCACAGGCCGTTAGTCCAACGCTGGGACGGGGTGAGGCAAGTGGGGCATCTACGCGCCACCTGAGGAGGCGCCACTGTGCCCCTGCAGTTTGGCGGAGAGCCAGAACCTCCTTACCGCTGTTCCTGGCACCTTGCTCGTCTCTCCCAAGCAAGGCCCAAGGGAGTGATCTAGGGAGCAAACGTCAAATGTCGGCCTCC
This sequence comes from Pedetes capensis, assembly GCA_007922755.1. Lineage (NCBI taxonomy): Eukaryota > Metazoa > Chordata > Mammalia > Rodentia > Pedetidae > Pedetes > Pedetes capensis. The sequence continues at coordinate 77,580 of VMDO01004132.1, forward strand.
TGACTCCATGGACTGTTGGAGGCCCCTTCTCCACTGTTACTCAAGACCCCGCTGCCCTCTGAAGGGAGCCCGTGTGAAGTAGTTCGCTCTGTGTCTCTGCCCTCCAGCTGTCTGAAAGCTTAGAGAAGCCAGCTCCCCTCCCACTCCAGGCGTGTTGGCAGCAGGCTCCTGTGGGGTGAGGAGCCCCAGCAGGCCTGGAGGGACAGGCTGCTTTCCTGCGGGCTCTCAGGAAGCCTCCTTGGTCTCTGCAGTCTGCCTGGTGCCCACCAGGCCTCCAGGAGATGAGGGGACTCTGCGGCTGCCCCCGTCCTCCCTGACCTCCCAGCCCCGCTGGCTTCCCTCTGCTCCGGCCGTGGGTCCTGGAACCTTTGCCATGTTCCCCAGGCCTTGGCATCTTCTTTGGGCTGCCCTCTGGGCCAGTCTCTCACTGGACCTCTCTGCTAGCCTCAGGTGGTTTGCAATTAAAAAAATTTTTTTTTTCTTTTGGCAGTACTTGGGGGCTGAATCCAGTGTTTTGCATACAATTTGCAAGTGCTCTACTACCCAGCTGCCCCCCAGCCCATATTTTACTTTTTGTCTTGAGACAAGGTCTCACTAAATTACACAGGCTACCTCTGCCTCGAACCTGTCATCTTCCTGCCTCTGCCTCCTGTTTAATTTTTAAAAATTTAATTAATTAATTATTATTATTATTTTTTTGAGACAAGGTCTTTTTTGAGACAAGGCCCAGATAGGCCTCAAACACTCCATCCTCCTACCTCAGCCTCCAAGGTACTGGGACCACAACCTCTCAGGTGACTTCTTAAGAGGTGGCCAAGGGCTGGAGTGTGGCTCAGTGGTAGAGCACTTGCCTAGCATTGTGAAGCCCTGGGTTTGATCCCCAGCACTGGGGGGGTGGGAGGGGAAGGCAGAGGTAGAGGGGCAAGGCTGCTAATCCTCAGAAAGAGTTCCTAGGATTTACCTTGGGCGGGACCCAAGGCACCCTCCAGGTATGACTTAGGGTGGCCAGATTGGCTCAGTCTCCACTATAGGGCCCCATACAGGTGAATGCATCATCTTTTTTATTCTCCTGATTTTGGCGTGAGATTCTGCCATTAGCAAGGTGCCTTGTGCCCTGCTTCAGCATCCTCTAAGAAGTCGAGCCCTTTCAAGTGGACTCTTCTGAGTATTTGCTGCCAAGAGGTGACCCCAGGCTGGCCTGCTCTTTTCCAGCTCACCATGTGGCCAGGGCCAAGTTGCTTCTCCCCTCTGGGCCTTGACTTGTGAGGCCTTTCTCAGCTCTAGCTTTTGGACATTGGCACAGACTCCAACACCCTCCACACGTCCACCAATCACCTCTTTCCCTCCTCTGAAGGTTGGCAATGGGAAGGCCTAGAGGCTGAGCTGGGGTGAGGGCAGGGGCCAAAAGCCACTGTGGTGGACACTTTGCCTGCCAGCTTGGCCCCAGAGGGGATATCCGTCTTTCTTCCTCTTCTCAAGATGGTGGGGAAACGGAGGCTGGAGGCTTAGGCTGGGAGGCCTAAGGCCACGTGGGAAGTCAGGCAGACCTGGAACCTGGTTGTCCTTATTGCCAAGAAGGGCCCCTTTCACTCCTGGATGCCAGCTTCCTTGCCTGCTTGCTTGCTTGCTTGCTTTCTTCCTTCCTTTCTTTTTTTTTACGGTACTGGGGGTTGAACCCAGGGCCTCGAGCCTGCATGCTCTGCAAGTGCTGGACCACTGAGCTGCATCCCTAGCCCATTTTTTTTTACTTTTTGAGACAAGGTCTCGCTTTATTACGCAGATTGCCTCTGGTCTTGAACTTGTGGTCCTACTGCCTCCTCCTCCAGAGCCGCTGGGATTACAGGTGTGCGGCACCGTGCCCGGCTGCTGCCAGCTTTCTTGAGAGGGACTAGAGACCTCACTGGCATGAGGCTTAGGGACTCGCTCTCCCCTTTTATATGGGTGCTGTGCCTAGAGGTGGAGGGGCTGCTCTCTCTCAGGTCCAGGAGGTAGGGGCTGGTGGCCTGCAAGGGAGGTGTGGGCCGGCGGAGATTTCTGGGAATGTGATTGGTGGCTCTGGGTGCCTTAGGCCACCCTCCCCTCCTCCCTCCTTTCTCCCCTCCCTCCTGGGGAGGGGACTGGGCGGACAGCACTGCCATTTGTCCCTGTCCTGGGATTAGGTGCAGCCGAGTGCAGCGAAGAGTGTGGAGCTGTCGAGAGGCTGCAGCCAAGTGCAGAGCCCAACAGCGGCTGCTTGGGCTCCTGGAGCTCCGGTGGGTCCGGTCACCCCTCCCCGGCCGTCCTGGTCTGTCCTGGCCTACCTGCAAGGTATGCCCTCTGACCCCTGAGACCCAGACCTCAGTCCTTCTAGATGTGCCTGGATGTGTGCCTGTAAATCCAGCGTGTGTGCGTGTGTGTGTGTGTGTGTGTGTGTACCTACTCAGGAAAAGGCCTGGGAATGCGGCCGGTCCCCTAGCATCGCGCAGGGTTCTCTCTAAGTCAGGATCAGAAGCAGGTTTTGTTAGTGTTCCAGCTCCCAGGGTTGCCCTGGCAGATCACCCAGAGAGGTGGAGGAGGAGGAGGAGGAGGAGGAGGAGGAGGAGGAGGAGGAAGGGGAGGAGGAGGAAGAGAGGGCTGACAGATGTGAAGGAAGCGCTTAGATTCTCTCACAGCTTCCTGGGACAGCCAGGCAAGTGCACTGAGCCAATTGAGGCTGGCAGGTCTGAGAGTTGAAGATTCACCCCCGGGCCAGGGGAAGCTGCAGTGGTGAGCTCGCGCTCAGGTCTTCTCGCGCGCTCAGGTCTTCCACTTGTGGCCTCAGTCCTGTCTAGGCCATGAGAGACAGGGCTTGCCCAAGATGAAGCACTCTGGAGAGTTTCCCTTTGTTTTTTATTTATTTTTTTTTTTATTGTTGTTATTGTTTTATTTTGTTTTGTTTTTTTTTTTGGCAATACTTGGAAATTGAACCCAGGGCCTCACACATGGTTTTGCAAGTGCTCACCCACTGAGCCATATCCCCAACCCATTTTTGACTTTTTATTTTGTGACAGAGTCTAAGTTGCAGAGGTTGCCGTTGACCTTGAACTCGTGATCCTCCCGCCTCAGCCTCCTGAGTTGTTGGGATCACAAGCGCGTACCACTGCACCCGGCATTTTTTAACGTGGATTTGGGTAGGGGCTGGTCAAAACCACCCTGAACTTGTGGGTCTGGGGAGAAAGTCAGCTAGCATCTGTTGTTAGCTTTACAAAAGGTTCTATAACCCCTAGAAGATTACGAACTTCTGCCCTGGTCCACACACCTTGTGCAGTTGAGGAAACAGAGGCTCAGAGAAGGAAGGGGCTGGCCAGAGACAGAGCACAGAGCGGCTCTGAACTGTCGCTCCTCTTCCTGCCAGCAGGCCATCCTCTGCTCCCGATCTGGCTGGTGCAGCCTGGCTCTTCCCCGGGCGTCCAGAGCCTGGGGAGGGCTGGGGTGCTGACGTGGACTGCACGTGGCTTCTGGCTTTCGCGGCCATGAAATGGAGTACGGCTGCTTCTCAGAACTTCTCGGGGGCCGTCTGGCAGCCTGGAGCTGGGGACACAGGAGGGGAGGGCCTGGTGCTTCCTGGCTCCTCTGCAGGGGAGGCAGACATGGGAGAAGCTCCAGGCACAAAATAATACCTACTTCACTGGCAACAAATGACAAATGCTCGAGGCAGTGAATGGGAAGTGCTTGGTCGAGCGCAGGGCATGTCCCAAGTCCATGAGGCATGCTGGTCACCACTGTCCTTGGCAGGGTCCTCCTACCCAAGATCACCGTTTTTTTTTTTTTTTTTTGTGGTACTGGGGGTTGAACCCAGGGCCTCGAGCCTGCATGCTTTGCAAGTGCTGGACCACTGAGCTGCTCCCCGAGCCCCTTTTTTTTTTTTTTTTTTTACTTTTTGAGACAGGGTCTCGCTAAGTTACACAGACTGCCTCTGGTCTTGAACTTACGATCCTCCTGCCTCTGCTTCCCGAGCCTCTGGGATTACAGGTGTGCACCACCGTGCCCAGCAAGATCACCCATTTTGACCCTCATTCCTGCCCCCTCCTCTCCCTTAACATAGTTTGCCCCTGGGCATGGAGACAGCCCCCTTTTCTCACATGGGCCCCTGGGGCGGGGGAAGGTGAGGCCCCTCTGGCTAGGGTCCTCCCTTTCTGGGGGTCCCCTCTGCCTGTGCCCCTCTCTGCTCTTGTGGGCTTCGTGGGGGTGAAGCTTACCATCGCTAGAGAAGCTGTCAGCAGCCTGGAGCCTGGTCACCTGCAGGCGCTGCTTCCTGGCTGTAGGCCTGGTTGAGGAAAGGTGGGGATGCTGGGCAGGGGAGCCTAGGGGGATTACAGACAGGGGCTCCATGGTGGGCTGGGAGGGGCCATTCTAGCTCCACTTTGGCCTAGCTGTGTGGCTCCGAGTCAGTTGATTGTTCTCTCTGAGCCTCAGTTTCCTTGCCTGTGATGAGTTCATGCACCAGCCCCAGCTCTCAGTGTACGGATTAAGTGTGGCAAAGCCGGGCTGCTCTTAGCGCAGCCCCAGTGCATTAGCAGGCACTCAGGCAGGCTTGGCGGCTGTCAACGCTCATTTGTAAGGAAACATTCTCCTTCTGAGTGTCTGATCAGAACCTAAGAAAAGTAAATCAGGGTGGGTTTGGCTCTGCTCTAAGCAGATTTTGGTGGTGTGCAGAGAAAGCCCTATTTGGGGAAGCTTCATGGGCTAGTGGTCTACAGCCATACCACCCTGGGGTACAATCTCATCAGATCTCAGAAGCTAAATAGCGTCGGACCTGGTTAGTCCTTGGATGAGAGACCACCTGGGAATGCTGGGTGCTTTAGGCTTGAGAGAAGGATGCGGCAGCCTACTCCTGAAACAATCAGCCATTGAAAACCCTATGAATAGCAGAGAAGCACTGACAATAGTGCTGGGCATGACACAGTGTCAGTGGTGGTTTGTTCTGTTGCACATAGTGTCAATAATATGGGCTAATGAGTAGCTCTCCCTGGAGCTGCAAGGTCACAGGGTAGCTTGTCGGGGACCGGGGCAGCTGGCCCTGACCTGCCTTGATCCCCATGTAGCACCCCCACCCCAGGCTGGCCTTCTGTTTGCTCAGTAAACCCTTTCTTTAGAACTGGTGCAAAGGTGAGCTCTCAACTCAGGCTCTGTTGGAAGAAAGACAGATTCTCAACGAGTGGGGCCTGAGTTCCTGAGGTTTTCTCTCGGGCCTTCCTTGCCTGCCAGGGAATCCAGAACAAACCCAGGGAGCCACACGTAATGCTTTGTGCATTTGTCAATGGCTGATTTGTGGGGCTGCTTCTAGGAAGGATCATTAGCCACTGTTCAAGATGGTAAAACACACAAAATGGGCAGGAACAAACAGGAAGCGAGTCCTGGGGAGGGAGCAGCAGATGGGGTGTGCATGGTGCCTGGAGAACCTCGTGGGCTGAGGAAGGAGGAGCCCAGGCTTTGTGCTCCAACGCCCAGTCATCCTGTCATTGGCTGTGGCCTCTTGGGCCTCGGTTCCTCATCTGTGAAGTGGGGGGATGTGGGTAATGGTACTGTTAGGGGTGAAATAATCTCATGTGGGGCAGACATAAGGTATCTAGGAAATGGAAGCCATTATTATTAATGTCTGGAATTTAGAGACTTCTCGCAGCAGAGCGGGGAAAGTAACTGTCGAGGGCCCTTGCCCTCGCACACCTACGGTGGGCAGGAGACCACCGTGCCCTGGACCTCTTTCAGTGGAGCAGGGAGAGCAGCAGACATGGGTCTCACATGGGGGATGCAGAGGAGAGCCCCCCTGGGACCTCTGAAACACACAGGCAGGGGCAGACTCTGGCTGGGACAGGTAGTGGAGGAGGAGAACGGGTGGGGGGACGGGCAAGCCTGCCTGGAGCAATGCCCAGGGTCCTCTCCTTGGGCCTTAGTGTCTCCATGGACTCGCTGCAGGGTGCACTGTGTTCTCTGTGGCCCTGTGACTCTGAGCTAGGCCACTGACAGTCCCCTGCTGCTGGCCACTGTGGTGGTGGTGGTGGTAGTGGTGGTATGACTGAGGAAGCCAGGCAGCACTGAGGGGGGTGGGATGGGGTGGGGTGGGGTGGGGGTGGGCTCGTGGTGGGCTCGTGGGACTCAGCCGACTCCAGACTCCAGCAGAGGAAGGGATTTGCTCCCCAGTCTCTGCCTCCCAGGGGTGTAATTGTGCTGCAGAAACTCCTGCACAGCTGGGAAGCAAATGTGGAGGCTTTTCTTTGCTAAGCTGGCTGTGGTGGGTGGTGCAGGCCCAGGCTGGGTGGCTGGTGGAGTTGGGCAGTGCCTGTGGGGTGTGGCTGGGTGGTGGGTGGTAGCATGACTATGCTGGGGGTGTGATAGGCTGGGAGGGCCTGGGCCAGCTGTGGGGAGTGGCCCTGGGTGCTGTGGGCCTCCCAAGGCCTGCGCCTGCAGTCACCACCAGCCCGTCCACTCAGGTCCCTGCCCAAACTGGTACGCGTTCACACCCTCCGGAACAGCCTGCCAGGCCCTTCCTGCACTGACCCTGTTCAGCTCTCAGTGCCCATTGGCCCTGGCTGCCTGTGGTGGTACCTTTTGGCGTGTCCATACCGTGTTTACCTGTGTATTCACAGGCCCGTGAGCTAGGCTGTGCATGGGAAGGAGGCGTGTGGCCATTGTCAGGAACAGCCCAGGCTGCAAATAAAACGTGTCCCGGGAGAACACGGTGAGCTGAGGGCCTTTGCGCATTCCCCCTGCAGTAGCCTCACACCAGACACCTGAGGGCAAGACCCCAGAGCCTGTAGAAACCCTAGTGGAAGGTCAGGGCCACACTGCCTTTTCAGTGCCTGCTGCTGCGCTTGATGCTTCATGGCGCTTGATCAACACAGGCTGTGGGAGCATGGGTGGGTCATCGGTCTCTTCCCAGCCCCCAGGGTGATGCCAAGTCTGTCACTACTTCCTGGAGCCCATCCTCCTCCTCAGCCCCTCTGGCTTCAGTGTGACCCCCTGTCCTCTCTCTTTCCAGATCCACTGTTTATTTGATGTGTGCCCTGGGCTGGTTTCTTCCTGAGCTTCAGTTTTCAAATCTATTAAACGGATAGTCATCTATTGGCTTATGTTATCACATACCAGACACCAACTGAGTCTTCCACATACTTGGCAACTGTCCCTTGAGGAAAATAAGTAGCATAAACCCTGCTTTACGGTTAGGGAAACTGAGGCTCAGAGAAATTTAGAGATTTGTGCAGAGGTCCCACAGGCTGGTAGATAAGCCAGCATTCGAACTCTGCAGGCGATCTTCCGTCTCAGCCCTTAAACTTGGCTCTGCGTCTCTGGGGTGGTTCTCGTGAAAGACGGACTGCAAGGTCCTTCCTCGGGCCTGCTTGTTGCTCACTGGGACACAAGTACTTGAGAGTTGGTGACTGAGCACACTCACCCTCAAAGGCACAGTCTCTGCCTGCACCCAGGGAACTCTTGGTCTTACTCCTGGAGCCTACCCATTCATCCAGGGCCCAAGCTGGAGCCCCTTCCCTGGTCCCTGATTGTGGGGGGGGAGCCACAAGGGGGGCGCCCCTGATTGTGGGGACCAGGGCACTTTTGGGTAGGGAGTGACTTTCAATGCTGAAGCAGTGGCCACGGTTACCGTGGTATTTCCCGAAAGTGCGGTGTTGCCATGGTGTCTCCATGACAACCAGAGCATCTCATTCATTATCTCCAGCACCTTGGCAGGGAAATTGGGGCTGGGCTGGGAGAGTGCAGTGGGAGCCTGGCTAAGGGCTAGAGGCCTCAGTAGCTGAGATCCCCCTCATTCTGTCCAGCTGAGGGTCCCCTGCAGGCTCTGGAACACTCCCTCTTATGCGGTTTGGGTCCAGGTTTCAGCTCTGCCACTGACTAGCTGTGTGATTTTGGACAAATGACTTAACCTCTGTTAGCCTCATTTTCTTCAGCTGTAAACATGGATAAATGACAGTATTACTTGTAAAGATCAAATGAGATAAGCTGTGGCCAGGCACTGAGGTGCACGCCTGCCATCCGAGCGACTCTGGAGGCGGAGACAGGAGGCTTGGGAATTTGAGGCCAGAGGCAGCCTGTATAACTGAGCCAGACCCTGTCTCAAGATTAAAAAAAAGGGGGGGGGGAGGTAAGAGTGCAGCTCACTGGGCGAGTATTTGCAAAGAATGTGCAAGGGCCTGGGTTTAGCTCCGCAGTACTACAAAAAAAAAAAAAAAAAAAAAAAAAAAAAAAAAAAAAAAAAAAAAAAAAAAAAAAAAAAAAAAAAAAAAAAAAAAAAAGGAAAGAAAGAAAGGAAAGAAAAAAAGAAAATGAGGTAAGTTGTGAAAAGTGCTCAGCCTAGTGCCAGGCTCAGAGTAAATGCTCAAGGTGTCGAATCAGTAATAATAGTGCTGATAACTATCGTTATACTCTTGTTATTGTTTTATTCTGGAAACCCCTGGGTTTCATGGAGGAATGAACGACCAAGCTGAAAGTCAGGAGGGAACCTGCTGGCATCCGGATGCAGTGATTTCCATGTGGCTGTGGAGAGTCGCTGCTTGGGAGCTGCCTTCTGCTTATCTGTAGACTGGGGATCGGAGCAGCTTCTGCTTCATTCACATCCTGAGTCCTCAGTAAGGCCCTGACGCTAGGGAAGGGAGTTTCCAGGATGAATCAGCCTTGGCTCCTGCCCTCGCTGGCATGGGAGGCTTGGAGGAGAAGGAAGAGGGCAAAGGCTATCTGCCAGGGGCCTGTGGGTGCTCAGTGCTGGGCAGGACCTGTCCATTCAGTGGCCACCAGCCCCAGCCCTGCTCGGAGGGGCTGTAGGAGCCAGAACCATATCAGAGGTGCCAGGTTCACTCTGCACAGACCCCAGGCTCAGGGGCACCTTAGCGCCGGGCAGGATGAGACTGGCTGTGGGGCTGAGGAGGCCTTGCTGATGGGGATGTGTGCCCACCTGAGGAGGGCACCGCCAGGGCCTCCACTGGTAGTGGTTGGTGGGATGTGTGCGAGCCCAGTGTTACCAGAACACGCCCTTTCCCGAGACAAATGAGAAGTTCTGACGTTGGGTGAAGTCTCTTAGTTTTAACATGCTCATAGCTAATCTCCAATTAAAGAACCCACATCTGCCCTGCATTTGGCTGTGAGTCCTGGTTCCCAGCCTCTGCTTGTGGTGGGGGTGGAGGCTGAGGGACAGGCCTGGGGGTGGGAGGGGCTGGCTGGAGATGAGGTTGGAACTGGGAGGACGAAGACTGAGTAAGTGTCCCACGGGGCTCGGGGAGGCGTTCCCGGCAATGGGAGCCTTGCCTTCGAAGGCCTGGAGGCTTCGTCAGGATGGGGGCAGGCTGGGGGAAGCTGTGGTTCAGGGGAGAGAGTTGGTGACTGTGGTGTTAGCAAGGCTGGGCGGGGGTGGTAACGCGGCCACTGAGGCCCCAGCTGCAGCCATCCTTAAGGCCTTGGTGATTCCGAGGAGATGAGAAGGCCCCCCATTCCTTTACCCCTGAGCCACCAGGGCTCTAGGATGCAGGCAGGTGAGAAGGGCCTCCAGTGGCTGGAGTGGCTGGCAGTGGGCACTGGGCAGGTGGCTGGGGGCTGTGCAGAGGCCCCCCCAGCAAGTTGCGTGGTCAGTGCTTTGTTTACAGAGCCACTGGCCCTCTTCCCACCCCAAGGTATTTGACAGTCTCTGGGGGCAGGGGTTACCGGGCCGTCTGTCTGGCCTGGGGCTTGCCGTGGCCTTCTCTCCAGCCTCCAAAAATGGGGATTTGTCTGAGGTGGGCGGAGAGAGGAGGCAGCAGCGCAGCCGCTGAGGCCCCTCCGTGCACAGAGCAAGCGTCCCCTCCGTCCCCGCGCTCCCTCCGCGGAGTCAGTGCTCGCCCCTGCTTGGGGCCAGGGCTGCCAGAGAGAGGAGCTGTGCGGCCCTGTGGGACCTAAGCTGTCCACACTGCAGGGATCCTCGAGCAGCAGGAGTGTGTGAGAGCGGCTGCGGGCCACTCCCTGGTGCGGTGTCCACGCACCTCTGTGCATTTGATACGCCAACTTGTTTACCTCCCATGATCTGCAGAAGTAAGTAAAATTGCTCTGGTTTACAGATTAGGAAACTGAGGCTCTGAGAAGCTAAGTAACGTGTCCCAAATTATGTAGTACTAACTGATAGAGCGGGGCTGGGATCTAGCTCAGTTGGTAGAGCGCTGCTCTGTAATCTCTGAGGTCCCGGGTTCTATTCCCAGGACTGCAAAAATGGGAGAAGGACGTGGCAATCCACTCCCGAGGAGATCCCAGAACAATCAGCCATTGAAAACCCTATAAGGGTCGTTATGAGTCGGACCAACTTAACGGCAACTAACAACAACAATAAGTGATAGAGCTTGGGGTTTGGACTGAAGCAACCTGGCTGCAGTCTGCATGTGTAGCCAGCAGGTTCCATAGTCTAAGACTCTACATCCATGGAGGGGCTTGGGGACCACAGTCAGAATTCCTTGGAATCATTACATTTCCCAATATATGAGTATATATGCTGTTGTTAGGTGCCATTGAGTTGGGTCTGACTCATAGGAACCCTGTGTACAACAGAATGAGACCCTTCTTAACACCATGCCATGCCCAGCACTATGTCAGTCCTTCTCTGCTACTTACAGGATTTTCAATGGCTGATTGTTTTTGGGATTGTTTCAGGAGTGGGCTACCTTGCCCTTCTCCCATTTTTGCAGTGCTGGAGATTGAACCCAGGGCCTCAGAAAGAGTAGAGCAGCACTCTACCAACTGAGCTAAAATCATAGTCCCAAGCATCTATGTATTTGAAAAAAAATTGAAGAGCAGCTTTAGGTTTACAGCAAAATTGAGAGGAAAGTACAGTGAGTTCTCACATCAAGTATGCGCGGCCTCCCCCATTACCAACATCCCCCACCACGCTGGGCCCTTTGTTACAGTTAGTGAATCACACAGACACGTCATTATCACCCAGATCCCATAGTTCCCAGTAGGGTTCACTTTTTTTTTTAATTATTTATTTATCTTTTGTGGTACTTGGGGGTTGAACTCAGGGCCTTGCACGTACTTTGCAAGTGCTCTACCACTGGGCTGCACCCCACTGCCCATTTTTTATTTTTATTTTTTATCTCAAGATGAGGTCTTGCTAAGTTACACAGCCGGCCTCTGGCCTCAAACTTGCGATCCTCCTGCCTCTGCCTCCCAAGTTGCTGGGATTATAGGTGTGCACCACTGTGCCCAGCAGGGTTCATTCTTGGTGTTGCACATTTTGTGGGTTTGGACACTGTACAGTGACAGGTAGCCGCCATTATCACACAGAGCAGTGGCACTGAGAGTCTTTCAGGCTCTGCCTATTCTTTCCTCCAACTCCCAAACTTTGGCAACCATGTGCATTTTAAAAAAATGTGCATGGTTCTTATATCTGAAAACTGCTGTCAGATTCCCACAGGGTTGCTGACCCCAGAGCCCTGAGAGCGGGGATTGCATCACTAACTGGCGGGAAGGCAGAGGGTCAGTGACACAGCACGTAGGCTCCCTCTCCTCTCCTGTGGGCCAAGTGGCCGGCATGGACCTCGCACCATCAGGGCGGTCCCAGCTCCCCACGTTGTGCTTCTGTCCCAGCCCAGGCTGGGTGGGGCCTGGCTGTGGCTTCCAACAGCCCTTATCAGGAGTAACTGGGACGCCGCACACCCTGCTCAGAAAGGGACCTGCTGCGCCAGCCTTCCTGGCTCTCCCAGGATGCCTGCCCCTTCTTGCCCTGATCTCACCAAGAACTGCAGAGTCCCTGGAAAGCACCGCACACTGCTTATCTTCAGTCGTGGCGCGTGCGCGTGCCATTCCCTCCTCCCACCCCTGGCTGGCCCTTACTTTTGTTCTGTTAAGCTTAGGTTGTTGTTGTTGTTGTTAGGTGACATCGAGTCGGTATCTGACTCATAGTGACCCTCATAGGGTGTTCAATGGCTGACTGTTTCAGGATTGCCTTGGGAGTGGATTGCCAGGTCCTTCTCCCATTTTTGTAGTGCTGGGAATTGAACTCGAGACCTCAGAGACTGCAGCGCAGCGCTCTACCAACTGAGCTAAATCCTAGCCCCGTCAGCTTAGGCACCACTCTCCAAAAAGCCTTCCCAGCCCCCTTCTCCCTCCAGGTGGAATAAGTACCCCCACTTCACCCAAGTTCCCTCTTCCTCCCCAGCTGCCGTGCTTGCCCCTTGGTACTGTAGATGCCGCTTTCTTGAAAGGCTGCCTCTGCGTCCCCAGGGGCTGTATGTGGGGAGACGGCCGTGATAAGCAGAAGAGGTGGGATTGCTCCCCAAGCCTCTCTAGCAGGAGGAAGCCCAGAGAGAGGGGAGGTGGTTGGGGTCCCATGCTATGTCACTGCACAACTGGTACCAAACCTGCTGTCTAACTAATTATTTTACAAGCAAAAAGCAGAGAATGAAAACCACCTTACGGTGATAATCGATGTTAATGTGGTGGGTTTTTGTGCTTAGTACTAGTTTCTAGCCTATACTTAAAAATGTTTAACAAAAATATGACCATACGTGCAAACTATTTATAAATGTTTCCCACATCAACAATATATGTGCTCAGTGCCCTTCTCTGACATACTGTCAATGTCTGCCTAGGTCCCCTCTTTGCATTATAATTTCTGAAGACTGCCCCCCCCCTGCATTGTTGGGCACTCACTCCTAGAAACAGCACTGGGATTTGTATTCTTGTGGGGAAATCTTTACATACTTTACAATTACTGCTTCTGCGATGAATTCCTAGAAGTGCAACTGTTGGGTGCCTGGCGTGTGGGACTCATGCTAAGCCATCATGTGGTCTTGGGATGGGGAGGGATTTCAAAGATCTTCACCCCCAGGCCAAGCTCGAGACTTGAGCTCCCCGTCTGGCTGCCTGGCCCCAGGCTCTGGCTCTTTTGCTCCCCTGCTGACTCTCAGCGCCCGTGGCCCAGAGGGAGTTTCTCCTTGGATTGCTGGGGAACCTCACTCTGGCCTCAGCTCATGTTTAGGGGACACTGAGGGCTGTGTTTGAATTGCTGTTGGGGCAAGGGACTTAAGACCTTTGCACAGTGTGTGTGAGTCTTTGTTTGCTCTTTCCTGTGAGGTGGGTGTAGTGCCATGGCCTGGCGGGGTTCAGGTTGGGGGAGGAGGCTGGAACCTGGAGTTCCAGATGCCTGGGTAGACAGAGGCCTCCTTGCCTGTCCCTTAGTAGCCCAGGATCCTCAGGCAGGGGCTTTGGCCACCTGGTGTCCAGGATTGCTGTGTGCACCTGTAAGCGTGCGCCCGTGGAAGAGAGCTGCGTGGTTGCACTCAGAGCAAATGGTGACAGCTGCCATTTCTGAGTTTCTTGTGCCAGGCTCCTTAAACACCTTTACTCAGCCCTCAGCTACTGCTCTACAGGGAGAGGTGAGGATCTCACAGTAGCTCAGCTGTTAGAGTGCTGCTCCGCACTCTCTGAGGTCCTGGGTTCAATTCCCCAGCACCACAAAAATGGGAGAAGGGCTTGGCAGCCCACTCCCAAGAACAATCCCGAAAACAATCAGCCATCAAAAGTCCCATGAACAGAAGAGAAGAACTGACGTATTGCCGGGCCTGGCACAGTGTCGGGGAGTGTTTTGTTCTGCTGTACATAGGGTCGCTATGAGTCGGACCTGACTTGATGGCACCTAACAATAGCAGCATGCTCAAGAAGTGCACCAGCTCGCCTGGCGCCCTCTCACACAGTCCTCGCTTTGACCCCAGCCTACACTGCTGCTGCCAGAGACTCAGTCTTCTCATCTGTGGGGCTGCTGGGGTCATTCTGAGGGTGAAATGCCTGGGACAGGGAAGGGTGGGCCGGGGAGGGAAGCACATGGTATTTGGTCCTGATTTAGAATTCTGCCTCTTGCCCTTAGACCTTGCAGCTGTTTAGTGTCTCACTTTGTTCTTCCTGCTTCTGGAATTTTCTTGGGCAGCTCTTGGACTAATAATAATGAAAAATAACTATTTGCAGATACTATATGTTGGGTGGGCTGGGATTTAGCTCAGTTGGTAGAGCGCTGCTCTACAGTCTCTGAGGTCCTAAGTTTGATTCCCAGCACCGCAATAATGGGAGAAAGATGCGGCAATCCACTCCCAAGGCAATCCCGAAACAGTCAGCCATTGAAAACCTGATAAGGGTTGCTATGAGTCAGCCGTGACTCGACGGCACCTAGTAACAACAACAATATATGTTGGGTAGTGCTCTGAGTGATTTACACACTGTACATTGTTGGGCTTCCTCTGCTAGCCTCTTGGGAGATGGGTCCTGTATACTGTCTGCTCCCCTTCACACATGGGGAAACTGAGGCTCAGAGCAGTGAAGAGCTTGGTTGCCCTAAAGCATGCTCTGAGGGTGGGCAGCAGTACTTGAACTTGGGCCCAGCGCGTCAGGACCTGTGTGTCTGCGGTCAGCTGGCCCCAGAGCGCCCTCTCTGACTCTCCTCTTCTCTCCACAGCCTTCATCCCGGGAGACCTACTGAGCGAGCAGCATGCGGCGCCCCCTGGCTGGCCCAGTGTCCTCCGGCCTGCTCTGCAGCACCCCCAGGAGGCCCTGACGCCCTGGGGCGCTTCTGGTCTGTGCAGGACTCTGTGGGGGTTTGCCATGGTGACATAAAGGGGCGCAGAGGTAGGAAGGAGCGAGCCTGGCCTGCAGACTGCGCCCCTGGCTGGGAGGAAGGGCCAGGGGCCCGGATCCTCCGCTTCGCTGCCCACTGAGGTCCTTGCCTCCTAAGTCGCTGCGAACTTGTTGGTTGCTGGACTGGACAACTCTCGCGTCTCCTGTGGGGGGCCTTGGGGTGGCCAGGGCCAGCCGGGCGTCTGCTGGCCGAGGGCCCGGGGGCCAGGATGCCTGCCCTGGCGTGCCTCCGGAGGCTGTGTCGGCACGTGTCCCCGCAGGCTGTCCTCTTCCTGCTGTTCGCCTTCTGCCTGTTCAGCGTCTTCATCTCGGCCTACTACCTGTATGGCTGGAAGCGGGGTCTTGAGCCCTCCGCGGACGCCCCGGAGTCCGACTGTGGGGACCCGCCCCCCGCGGCCCCCAGCCGCCTGCTGCCCCTCAAGCCCGTGCAGGTGGCCGTCCCCACCCGCACAGACCCGCTGGTGCTGGTGTTCGTGGAGAGCCTCTATTCACAGCTGGGCCAGGAGGTGGTGGCCATCCTGGAGTCCAGCCGCTTCAAGCACCGCACAGAGATCGCGCCGGGCAAGGGGGACATGCCCACGCTCACTGACAAGGGCCGCGGCCGCTTCGCGCTCATCATCTACGAGAACATTCTCAAGTACGTCAACCTGGACGCCTGGAACCGGGAGCTGCTGGACAAGTACTGCGTGGCCTATGGCGTGGGCATCATTGGCTTCTTTAAGGTAGGCAGGGAGCAGGGGCCCTGAGCAGGTCCGAGCCGCACGCCACACTCCTGGCTGCGTGTTGGGCTTCTCTCATCTGTCAAACAGGGGCGGCGGTAGCACCTTGGGATGGCGGATCCGGACGCCGTGGTCAAGCAAGATGGAAACGGCAGGAGCTGGGATCTAATCGAGTGCCGTGGGGGGCAGATGTTTACTCAGCCCATACAGTGCTAGGCCCTGTGCCACGCACTGGGACACAGGGGAATCAAAATGGAGGAGCCTCTGCTCCCAGCAAGCTGACATTTCAGTCCGGTGGACGTGCAGTGGGCAACCAGCACTGAGCAAATAACACATAGGATGTGGCAGCTGCTGCTGTTGTTGTTGTTAGGTGCCATTGAGTTGGGTCTGACTCATAGTGATCCTGTGTACAACAGAACGAAACAGTCTCCAACACTGTGCCATGCCCGGGACTATGTCAGTGCTTCTCTACTATTCATAGTGTTTTCTGTGGTGAATTGTTTTGGGAGTGGGCTGCCAGGTCCTTCTCCCTAGCCTGCAGCACCTGGTCTCCCGTCCAAGGACTAACCAGGCCAACCCTGCTTAATTTCCGTGATCAGGGAGGAAAGGATGCCAGGGTGGCCTGGCTGCAGGCTAGGATGTGGCAGGTGGCGATAAATGCAGAAGGGAGCAGAGCAGGGACGGGCACAGGATGGTGGATGTGGGGCTGGCACTATTTCTGATCCCCAGCCAGGGAGGTCATCTCTGATAAAGTGGCCTGAAGGAAGTGAGGGGAGGAGCCCGGCAGTTGTGTGTGAAGAGCCCTTCGGCAGAAGGGGCCGGCAGTGCACAAGGGCTGAGGCAAGGTCAGGTTTGGCGTGAGCGAGGATGGAGTAGGAGACATTGGAAGGGGCCCATGTCCCAAGCCGCCCTGCACATTGTGCCTTGGGCCCTGTGCTCGTGCTGGGAGGGGCCGGGCTGGTAAAGGGTTTCCCACGGCATGTTCTTTCACGCACTAATACAGCAGGAGGCTCTGTCACGGAAAAGGCATTGTGAGCCAAGAAACTGAAGGCCCTTAGAAGTCCTGCAGGAGAGCAGCCTGGCGAGCTTTGTCTCCCTGCTGGCTTGATCGCTTTCATGAGCGCTCTCTTGGGAACGCCAGCCTGGCTCACAGCTTCACAGAGATACGAAGTCAGGCGTCTGCATTGTCTGTGGGCGCTCTCTCTCTCTCTCTCTTTCTCTCTCTCTCTCTGTCTTTCTTTCTTTCTTCCTTTCTTCCTGGACTCTGTACCCTTCCTGCCATGAACGTCATTAAGTTTGATTCAGAGCCCCAGACCTGAGAATCATCAGAATGGCCGACATTTCTTGAGCGCTCCCTCAGTGCCGTGCACTGCCTATATGCTTCATGTGAATTAACTCCTATATAAGTCCTCTCCAAGGCATGCGATAGCATCCTGATTTCAGAGAGAAGGAAATTGAGGCAGAGAGATTAAGAAATGTGCCTAAGATCATACCTCTACTAAGTATTATCAGGGATTTGAGCCCACACATCTGACTCCAGGGGCCTTGGTCCTAACCATGGTAATGTGTCCAGGGGCCTCATCACCTTTACTTAGTAGAAGTTTGCATCAGTGGCCGCCTGTGGTGCATAGGGCTCCAACAATCTCTGGGACCAGGCAATGGGCAGAGGGCACTGAGCACAACTGGTACAAGAGCTTGGACCCTATCTAGCGCCAATTCCTTGCTTGTGAGGCCAGCAAGGGGCAAGAACATGCTCAGCATCTCACTGTGGGGCCAGTGTCAGTTCTAGGTCTTTGTGCTCTTCCTACCCTAAGACCTGAGACTCCTCGGTTTTGAGCTGAGGCCTGTGGCTTTTCTGCTCAGACGCACGCCCCCTGGCGGTCAAGGTGAATCTCAGCTCTTTCTGGGAGGCTGGCTTCAGCCAGGAGCTGAACTGTGCCGGGTTGCCAAACCTCAGTGCCCGTGGGCTGTGGGATTTATGTTCTCGTTCCTGCGAGGCTGGGCTCCCAGAGCAGTGTGGGAGCAGGGGCTTGAGTCCGCAGACCCTGGGTCAAGTATCTCTGACACTTAGAAGCAGACTTCCCTCCAGCAGGGTGCTCAACACACTGGGAAAGTGAAGCCAGTCCCAGCGCCTGCGTCTCGGGGCCGCGTTGGAGAGGAAGCACCGAGCGCACCGCCTGGTGCCTGGAGCCCCGCGGGGGACGGCAGCTGTCATGTTTGGATAGCTCCACCTTCAGCACTTAGTCTTTTGCTTCTGGACAATATGTGCCCTTGGGAATTCCTTGAGGGTGAGGGTTGGAGCCTCATCCGTAGCCCCAGGTCCTGGCACTGCCGTGCCTCAGCCTTGCAACTCCTGCTGCCCTGGGTCTGGGCGCATCCTGGCAGAGGTCTGCAAAGGCCATCTGACCCCTCCCGTGGAGCACTTGCCATGTGGCAGACGCTGGGCTCATCACTCCTTATGCATTATCATTTTTAATTTTCACTACTGCTTTGTGGAGTAGGCACTTCAGTTTCAGATAAGGACCTGAGGCTCAGAAAGTTAAATGGCTTTCTCAGAGTGATGCAGCTAGTGAGTAATGGAGTCAGGATTTGACAGCTGGGAGACCATGTAAGAGCACACTGACCGATGGGGGCCCTGAAGCCCAGAGCAGGGACGTGGGATTGCTGGAACATCCAGCTGGTTAGCGACCATGTCGGCACCATCGACCTGGGTCTCCCACTCCTGGCTCAGGCTCTTCCTTCCGCTGCCCGGAAGACCCTTTGGAACAGCAGATGTCTCAGCGCGACAGGGCAGGAGGGAGACCTGTCCCTGCCTCCAGTGGGGCCTGCCCAGGCTCTCTGCCCTTTCCCCAGCTGAGTCTTTTCCTTGCCGCCTGGGGATTCTGTCGGTGGCCTGGCTTCTCCATCCTCCGTGTCTGGGCAGTGGAAGAGCTGCCAGCACCTGGCAGTCAGCTTGGGGTTGGGACTTTGAAATGGGATCCCTCAGCCCTTGGGGTCCAATGTGGCTTCCCAGGCCTCGAGGGTGACAGGCAGGGCCTGCCGTGTCTGGGGCCCCCACACAGTCCAAGCGGGTCTCATCCTGGGCCCATGCCGACTGGGGGTATTGGGGAGCCTGAGGCTGGGAGAGGAGACTATGTGGATGGGACTCAGCCATGGGTCTCCACGCTGGGGGCCAGCACTCCTTGCACTTAGAGACTCCGATGTTGCTTCCTTGTCATGGTTTACAAGGCTAGGCCCCTGCAGAGCCATCGTGGGAATTAGAACAAAGCCTGTCTGTGGAGAAGATTAGTAAAAGGCACCCTCCGGGCAGGTGCAGCTGCACCCTGGGTGCAAGGCTCAGCGCAGCCCCCGTGGTGACCTGTACCTGCCCCTACCTCCCTCTCCAGACTCATTTGTGCCCTTTGTCCGGTCTTGCTGTGCCTCGTCCCACCTCTCTCCACGTAGCAGTCACAGAGATCTTTTCCAAATGCCCATTCGAACCTGTCATCCCTGTTTCAGCCTGCTTTGATGGAGTCTTTGTTGGCTTCCTGCTATCACTTCAAGCCTCCAGGCTCCTACAGCTCGGGCCTCCACTGGCCTTCCTGCCTTATCTCCTCCTCTCCCTCTTGATCACTCTACTCTGCTGGCCTTTTGCTATTCCCTGACCATGCTGAACCCTCTCCTACCTCAGGGCCTTTGTACTTGCTGTTCTTGAGAGAAGGCCCCTACCACTTCCATAGATAATTACTCGTTCTTTAAATAGCTCAAAAGTCCCTTTCTCCTTGAACCTTCTAAGCCAGCTGAACGCCTGGACATCTGCTCGGCCTCAGCTGTGAACCTCTCTGCATAGCCTGTGCCATGAAGTTTTATGTTTATTCCTGTGGTTTTGAAGGTTGTCTTTGTTCCTTGCCCTCGTTTATGTTTCAGAAGGACAGGGCTATGTATGTGTTTTCTCACGGTACATACTGCACTGTGTACCGTAGACGCTGTGTTTTCCCCATCGTTATTTGATTGTTTGTGATACGGTGCCTGGCACAGTGAACAGATGTCAAGCAAACAAATGAAGCTGTAACCAGCAGTCAGGTGCCAGGCCATGGCAGCTCTTTCTTCCCCTTCCGTTTTTTAAAGATCCAGTTATTCATCAGATGAGTATGTGTCCCCCTGAGAGTGGAGTGTCCAAAGGTGGAGGTGTAGTCCCTGTCCTCAAGGGGCTGCAGCTGCAGGGAGAGAGATAGCGCAGCAGTGATATGAGGTGAGGCAGTTGAGGCTTCAGTGTGGTCCCAGGGAGGCCATTGCAGAGAAGATGGTGTATGTTTTGGGTTTGGAAGGATGAATAGGCGTTTGTCAGCCCAAAGAGAGAGAATGGAACTGGCACAGGAACAAGGACCAGATGTACTATACCCAGAAGAAGGTGGCTGCATGTAGTAGCAGGGGCAGTGAGGCCAGGGAGGGGAGCTGGGGTGCTGTGGGCACTGTCTTCAGAGCCGCCTGGGAGAAGGGAGGCGGAGCCATCACCACCTCCAGGACTGTAGGAGCTGGCGTCCCATGAGAGGGGGCCTTTGAGGTGCCAGGATATATAGGGGTTTGGGAATGCGGTGGGGCAGAGCGCCTGTGTCCCCCACCCCAGAAGATGCCTCCTCTTTGGCCTTCTGCATTGGTGTCGTGCAAGATTTCTCCTGAAGGAGGGGGCTGTGTGGCCAAAGCCCATTTGGAAACGACTGGCTGCTGAGCCTGGTGCTTGTGGGCTCCAGGGCCTGCCCTCCTGACTCTGGACGGTGGTATCCTGTGCTGCTGAGGGCAGCACCCCTCCATGCCTCACTTCCCTCCTCTGTGACTCGGGATGACAAGGCTGGTGCAAGGACCGAACAAGGAAGTGTTCGTGCCCCGGGCCCTGCCCGAAGCACTCTGCTGGTATCCACAGCGGCCCCCCTCCTCCAGCCAGGAGGCGGGTGCTGTTTTTAGCCACGTTTTGTGGCAGAGGAAATGGAAGCCGGTCAGGTGGTATAAGGGCTGGGATTAAGCTCAGTTGGTAGAGTGCTGCTCTGTAGTCTCTGAGGCCCCGAGTTCGATTCCTAGAACCACAAAACAGGAAGACGTGGCAACCCACTCCCAAGGCAATTCCAAAACAGTCAGCCATTGAAAACCCTATGAGGATCGCTATGAGTCAGACTCGACTCGACAGCACCTAACAACAACGACAACAAGATGGTGTAATTAGCCCACAGCCAGGCAGTCTGGTGGCAGGGCTCGTGCGCCCAGCTGCTGGACTTCGCTCTGTGGGATGTGACTTCTCGGCCTCAGCCTCCTTCCATGTGAAGTGGACCTGACGACCTCCATTCCAGGTCCCTGGGAGGGTGAACAGGGTTCCTGCGTGCAGAGTGCATGGAGCCCACCACGTGGCTTTGGCGAGTCGTGGGGGTCCAGCCATGTGTCATGGGCAGGGGCAGTGGGAGCCGAGGGCCAGGGAGACAGTGAGCGTTCTGTGGTGGGGTGGCTATCGAGGAGGTTACAGGTCCCAGTGCACTTGAGTTCTGGGTCCGACTGTTGCCCCCGCTTCCGCCTGCAGGCCAACGAGAACAGCCTGCTGAGCGCACAACTCAAGGGCTTCCCCCTCTTCCTGCACTCCAACCTGGGCCTGAAGGACTGCAGCATCAACCCCAAGTCCCCGCTGCTCTACGTGACGCGGCCCAGCGAGGTGGAGAAGGGCGTGCTGCCCGGCGAGGACTGGACCGTGTTCCAGTCGAACCACAGCACCTACGAGCCAGTGCTGCTGGCCAAGACGCGCTCGTCGGAGTCCATCCCGCACCTGGGCGCGGACGCCGGCCTGCACGCCGCGCTGCATGCCACCGTGGTCCAGGACCTGGGCCTCCACGATGGCATCCAGCGGGTGCTGTTCGGCAACAACCTCAGCTTCTGGCTGCACAAGCTCGTGTTCGTGGACGCTGTGGCCTTCCTCACGGGCAAGCGCCTCTCGCTGCCTTTGGACCGATACGTCCTGGTGGACATCGATGACATCTTCGTGGGCAAAGAGGGCACACGCATGAAGGTGGAGGACGTGAAGGTAAGGTGGGCCGTGCGCTCCTCAGCCTTGGCGTACCACGGCGACTCGCCCTGTCTGCATCTCCCTTGTGCTGCTATTTGTTTAAAGCCCTGCTCCCTCCTTCCTGACTCAGTCACCCAGTTTTATTAATGGTCCTATTGGAAGCAAGTATCATTGAAAATCTTGCTGAAGTATTCAATATGGAGGAATTTTGAACCTGAGAGGTGGAGTTCAGGTGTTTATCCACAAAGGAAGAGGCCCAATCAGCAAAGCACGAAGGTGAGGGCTGGGTGGTGGGGTTTATCTACCTGTTAATCCAGATAGGATTTTTAACTCTTACAAGTATGTATATCCCTTTGGGCATAGTGATGCATGTCTGTAATCCCTGTGATTCAGGAGGCAGAGGCAGGAGGATCACAAGTTCGAGGCCGGAGGCAGCCTGTGTAATTTAGTGAGACCCTGTCTCAAGATAGAAAATAAAAATGGGAGTGGAGGTACAGCTCTGTGGCAGAGCACTTGCGAAGGATGGCAAGCCCTGGGTTCAGCCCCCCAGCACTGCAAAAAAGAAAAAAAAAGTTTACATTAGTATCAGACTTCCTACAAAATTCTTAAAAAAAGAATGAGAGCTTAAATCACACATTTGGCATATATTAAGTGAGGTCTATAGGGTGGGCTGCCTGCAGCTGTAGCCCTGTGGCATCCGATCCCGTCAGATCTCGGAAGCTAAGCAGGGTTGGGCCTGGTTAGTACCTGGATGGGAGACCGCCTGGGAACACCAGAAGCTGTAGGCTTGGGAGAAGGACCTGGCAACCCCCTCCCAAAATCAATCTGCCATTGAAGACCCTATGAACAGCAGAGAAGCACTGACAATGGTGTTTCCCCTGTTGTACAGAGGGTCGCTATGAGTCGGATACCGACTCGACTCGACGGCACCTAACAACAACAACAACATAGGGTGGACTGGGGTTTACCTCGGTTGGTAGAGTGCTGCTCTGCCCTCTCTGAAGCCCTGGGTTTGATCCCCAGCACCACAAAAATGGGAGAAGGATGTGGCAGCCCACTCCAGAAACAATCCTGAAGCTATCAGCCATTGATTACCCAAAGAATAGCAGAGAAGCAGTGACGTAGTGCCAGGCATGGCAGTGTTGGAGAGTGTTTCGTTCTGTTGTACATAGGGTGGCTATGAGTTGGACGTGGCTGGCTGGGACTTAACAACAACAAACAGTAGAATGTATGTTTGAATTCAAAGAGTGTTTACCAGACAACAGTGTATGTAAAAGCACTTTGCAAGCCACAAGGTTGTATACACGTGACCCGTCACTGTGACAAGTCACCTGCATAGGAAGACGATTAGGCTATCTTTAAAACGTGGTTTTCCTCTCATCATCGATTTTACTTACAGTTATTTCCAGAGAAGACAACATCCTAGAGTAATTGGGCATCGGTGTGGGTTGCCATGAGCAGAGGGCAACCATAACAATAAATCCAGTGAAAACAAAAGAGGGATTGAGCTCTCCAGAGACGCTGCTCCCCGCTGACCGGGTGTCCTCTCTTACGGGAGATTAGCGTGTTAGACGCGTATTAGCACCGGCGCAGGGCCTCCCTTTGATGCTTGCAGGAGGCTTTGAGCACAGGCTTCTGGGAGGAGTGTTTCTCCCCAGGCACATAAGCCCGTTGGTGCCGGGATCTCCAGCCCCCAAAACCTCCTGCTTGGTTGGCCCAGGCCCAGAAGGAAGGTCCTTGTGGGGCCGTGGCCCCTATTCCTGTTCAGAAGTGAACTCTCTGCACCGCTTTAGCCCTAAGGGAGGGGAACAGAGTGGCTGTGCTGGGGAGTGGGCACCGTGTGGGGTGAGTCCTAGTTCAGGTCGGGTCCCCCTGTGACCCTGGTTGAGCGAGCCCCTTCCCGTTGCTGAGGCTGGGCCCTACAGGGAGATGGTGCCGGGAGAGGGTCTGGCTGGTGGGGAGGGGGCAGAGAGGTTCACACGCCAGGCTCGGCCCTCCGCCATGGTACGCTGGGCGT
This sequence comes from Pedetes capensis, assembly GCA_007922755.1. Classification (NCBI taxonomy): domain Eukaryota; kingdom Metazoa; phylum Chordata; class Mammalia; order Rodentia; family Pedetidae; genus Pedetes; species Pedetes capensis. The sequence goes on from VMDO01004132.1 coordinate 100,948, forward strand.
CCCCTGCCATTCCGTCTCCCCGAGGGCTGTCCTGTGGCAGGAAGATTTAAACGAGTTCCAGTGGAGCCTTCCACCCAAGTGTCTTCCTGCAATGCTGTGGCCGCTGCTAGCCCGGCCAACTGCCCTGTTCCTCCTCACGCTGCTGTTCCATCACCCAGGCTGCTTCTCTCCCGCTGAGGCCTGGGCCCTTGCTGCCTGTGTAGGCCGGGCCTTGGGGGCTCCTCTCCAGGACCCGCCCCCAAGGAAGTCCAGCTGCTGGCCCCCGTGCACCTGGGTCACCTGCTTTGGTCTCTTATTTCCCCGTCTCTACAGTGAGAGGCCTGAGGGTGTTAGGAGCCGTTTCTGTGGAGCATAAACTGAGGTGCCCTCGGTGCATACAGCTGAGGGCAGACTGTGCAGTGCTCCTCCAGCCGGCCTCTCAGTACCCGGCAACGTCCTCGTGAGGCAGGAGGCAGAGCCATTGCCTCTTTAGTCCCGAGCACAGGCAACCAGTGCGCCCTTCCTGCCGAGTTGTGACCGTCCCCTTGTGAGCTCGTAGGGCGCTGGCCACGCAGCACAGTGTACATAGTGCCAGCAGAAGCTGCTTGCTCGGGGGTGTTGAGTGCCGGGCTCTGTCTGCAGCCCTTTCTGTGCATTGCCTCATTGGGTTCTGACAGCGGCCCAGGTGCTGTGATGAGTCCCATCTTACAGAGGAGGGTACCGAGGCCCCGAGAGGTAGTCACACAGCTTGGGCAGATACCGGTGATGACACTGTCTCCGGGAGGCCCAGGAGTTTTGGTTTGCAGTGTGCTCTGAAAGTAGGCTCCTGCAGGTCCCCAGCACTCGTGAGCCACATACTCCTGGCCCTGGAGTGCAGCCGCGTGCCTGTTTCATGGGGTCATCATCCCGCCATTGACTTGCAAGGTGCTGGGTGTGCCCTGCATCGGAACGCAAGACCTTCTCAGAAAAGTCAGGGTCCTTTGACACTAGCCTTCCATTCCACCAAGCGGGAGAGATCTTTCACACGAAGACAGGAAGGCTCTTGGTGGTGGTCACCTCAGCTGTGGTGATGGCTACCATTGTTTATCATTGGCCATGTGTCACCCCCACATGTCTGTCAGCTTGTGTGTTGCTGTGAGGCTGAAAGCTATGCCACCAGTATTTTAGACACCAGCAGGGCCACCCCTGGTGGACAGGTTTCAGCTGACTTTTGAGACTAAGACAGACTAGGGAGAAGGACCCGGCAGCCCACCCCCAAAACAATTAGCCATTGGAAACCCTATGAATAGCAGAGGAGCACTGTTAGATATAGTGCCGGAAAATGAGCCTCCCAGGCTGGAAGGCATTCAAGAAACAACTGGAGAAGAGTTGCCTCCTCAAAGTCGAGTCAATCTTAATGATAGGAGTGGAGTAAAGCCTCTGAGACCTTCTTTTGTGGATGTGGCACAGCTCAAAACGAGAAGAAACATAGTGGCTGCACTAACAGGCCCAGACATAAAAAGATTATGAGCATGGGATAGAGTTGGGTAGCATTTTGGTCTGCTGTACTTAGGGTAGCTATGAGTCAAATCTGACTTGATGGCACCTAACGACGACTACATGCCAGGCAGTTTTTACTAGCTGTATCTCACTTAACTTTCCTATGGGCCCTATGAGCGTGGAAGACATTACTGTCCCCTTCTACAGTTGAGGAAGCAGAGACCTCGGGAAGCTTTTCAAGGCTGCACAGCAGAGCCTGGCTGGTGTGCAAGAGGCTTGGTAGGGAGGAGGATAGGGCTGGCCTCGCGCAGAGCCCTGGGCTCGGACGGGGCTCCTTCGTGGCTGAACGCCTGTTGTTGCCTTCCTGACATTCCTCATAACTTTTGAACACTTTCACCTTTTGCTGGGCCCGGCAGGCTTTGTAGCTGGTCCTGCAAGAGCAGAGCCCTTCCTGGGCTCTCGGTGGGAGGGGCGGAGCCCTGGCTTCCTCTCACGTCACCCTCTCTCCTCTGCCTGTCCAGGCCCTGTTTGACACGCAGAATGAGCTACGCGCACATATCCCAAACTTCACATTCAACCTGGGCTACTCAGGGAAATTCTTCCACACAGGTACGTGGCCCGCCCCCGGCTCCCCCACACCCGCCCCTCGGGGCCCTGTCCCCCATGTGTGGCCCAGGCCGGAGCGGAGGCTGTGCTGAGCGCTCTGGGCCGGCTGCAGGTACCGATGCGGAGGACGCCGGGGACGACCTGCTGCTGTCCTACGTGAGGGAGTTCTGGTGGTTCCCCCACATGTGGAGTCACATGCAGCCCCACCTTTTCCACAACCAGTCCGTGCTGGCCGAGCAGATGGCCCTGAACAAGAAGTTCGCTGTCGTGAGTAAGATTGCCTGCAGGGCAGAGCCGGGAGCTGGGCTGGGCTGGGCCGGGGCCCGGGCCGGCCGCTCGCTGCTCTTGCCATTCGGCCTGACCCGTTTCTGCACCCTCTCTGCGCCCGGGCCCGGGGGCAGCTGCCTTGGGCGCCAGCGTCTCCTGCGAGCCTCGCGCTGGACGGTCTAGAAACCGAGTCTCAGGGAGGGTCACACGGGACCTCAGGCCCAGGCCTTTGCTCCGGAAGCCGTAGAGCCACTCAGGGAGGAGGGCGGCGCTTGGTGTAGACCACTCTGGGCTCACTGGCCAGGCAGGGGCCAGAGAAGGCAGGAAAAGCCCAGCTTTGTCACTCGCTGCGGGGCACGTGAGCCCTCTGAGTTGGACGCTGGGCCTCTGCGCTGGCGAGTAGTGCGGGAGACCTGGGTTTCAGGCTCTGCCACTTCCTTGCTCTGAGATCCTGGGTCCCGCTGCTGCCTCCCAGGCCTTGGTTTCCCCATCTGCACCAAATGGGTGTGGAGGTGCTCCCCTGCCGTTCTAGCCTTGGGTTTCTCTGTCCCATTCTCCAAAAGGGGAATGAGGCCCAGAGGGCAAGGCCATGCTCACCCTGCCCGCTCGTCCTCTCCCCAGGAGCACGGCATTCCCACAGACATGGGGTACGCGGTGGCGCCCCACCACTCGGGCGTGTACCCCGTGCACGTACAGCTGTACGAGGCCTGGAAGCAGGTGTGGAGCATCCGCGTGACCAGCACGGAGGAGTACCCCCACCTGAAGCCAGCCCGCCACCGCCGCGGCTTCATCCACAATGGCATCATGGCAAGTGGGCCCGCGTGGGGGCAGGGAGTGGGGGGCGTGGCCGCGGCCAGCTATGTCAGGGGCCTTTGGGCCACTTTCTACTGCCACTTCCACATCTGAGGCTCTCTCCTGGGGAGGGCAGGCTGCCAGTCTGGCCTTTCAGGGGCTCCTCTGGCTTTTGTGACAGAGGACCAGGGGGTGCTCATTCTTTAAAGGGGGTTGAGGTAAGGATGTGGGGCCGGCCTCTGTCCTACTCAGGTGCTCGTTTAAGAGCTCCTCTGGCATCTGCTATGCGTCTGGCCCTTTTCTAGGCACTGGGGACATGAAAGTACCCAAAACCCAGACAAGTTGCTGGCCTTGCAGTCCTGACGTTCTAGTGGCAGGACACAGACAATATGTTCATGAATGTGTACAGAGCTGGCGTGCAATGATCTGATGGTGAAAAGTGCCCTGAAAAGAAACAATCAGGGAAGGGTGGGCACTATTCAATAATGACTAAGGAAGGTCTTCCTGGGATGAACATGTAAGGGAGAGAAAGCAGCAAGTGCAAAGGCCCTGAGGTAGCAGTGCTGTGCTAAGTATGTCCGAGGACCACCTAGGAGCACTGGATGCCTGGAGGGGATTGAATGGGGGGCAGGTGGTAGACAATGTCATAGGGCTGATGGGCCAGGTGATGTAGGGCCATGAAATGGTGGCCATTGGTAGACTTCAGCTTTTAGGCAGGAATGGGAAGGTTTTGAATGGGGCGGAGCCTGCCTCATGTTTTAAAAGTTTCATCATTCTGCCTGTTGTGTGGAGCAGGTGGTGTGGGGTGCAAAAGCGAGACCCTGGCAGACCGTTAGGAGGCCACAGCATCTTCCGGATGAGAGATGGTGGTAGCTCGGACTACAGTGTGAGGGGGGAACAGGATCCTGTGCTGGATTACCAGCAGTTAGAGCCAGCAGGGTCTGCGGATGAGGTGGATGTAAGCTGCAGAGGAGAGAGAGCAGTCAAGGGTGCCTGCCAAGATTTTGGCCTGAGGCCCTGGAAGGGTGCATAGTCGTCATTGAGATGGGGCAGCCGTGGGAAGGCAAGGGTTGTACATTTTCTGTGCGTCTGTCCATATGTGCATCTCTCCATCCATCTGTCCATCCACCTCCTTGGTACCTGGGGCTCATATTAACTCTGGGCATGAGGCGGTGACCAGACAGGCCTCTTTGCTGCTCTCTTAGAGGAGGCAGCTACACCAGTGTGTGGCTGGCCAGGCTCTGTTGCTACCGACAGAGCAGGACTCGCAGACCTGCATTAGCGGGTCAGGGACCCTGGCTGCAGATGAGACATTTGTCCACGTTTCTGGAACTGTTCTCATGCAGTGACACGGGGGGGCCTGCATATTTTATGCCGAGGATAGAGGTGAAGTGAGATGTAAAGGGGCCAGGGCCTGTGGTTCACCTGGGAGAATGCTGCAGGAGCAAGGACCGCCTGGGGTGGGGGCTGTGCAGCCGCCCAGGAGGCTGCCTTTTGGAGAGCCACTGGCCCTTCGGAGGCAGAGTCCCCCACCCACCATCCATGCCCAGGTGCCATGGCTCCTCTCCCCACCCACCCCAGGTCCTCCCACGGCAGACCTGTGGTCTCTTTACCCACACCATCTTCTACAACGAGTACCCTGGCGGCTCCAGTGAGCTGGACAAGATCATCAACGGGGGCGAGCTCTTCCTCACCGTGCTCCTCAATCCAGTGAGTGCTCCGCAGGGTGGCTGGGGCGGGGAGGGGCTGCTCGGCCTGTCTGCAGCTGAGGAGGCTTCTGTGCTGGGGCAGGAAGGGCCACGAGGCCGGGGGGAGGTGTGGGAATTGGGTAATCCACTCCCCAGCCCCAGCACCGTCCTGCCCTGCTGTGTGACCTGGACTAAAGCATCCCAGCTCGATTTTGTGTCTTTCGCAATCGTGCGCTTGATTACGGAAGCGTTAATGTTTTTGTCCATGTTCCCTTCTCAGTTTCTGTGTGTACACGCGCACGTGCACACACACGTTATTCCTCACTGAGCTTTGTGGGCCTCTGTTTCCTTGTCTGTAAAATGGAAATGATCATCCATTCTTTAATAGTACTAAATGAATATCAAGTGGTTGTTAATCAGCATGATAAGGAGAGCGCTCCTTGTCTTCCATTCACACCTCCCTCTCTGACTTCATAAAACAAACCACGAATAGCTCCTGTATCAGGCCAGCCTTCCACCCTAGGCTTGTAATGTTTGGGGCCAGTCCAACCTGGGTTTGCCCCTCTCTGTGCCCAGCCTGCGGTCACACAGTGAATTTGTTGATGGCCCCAGGGCACCTTGTTCTGGTCTTGGGGTGGCCCTGCGCGCTGAGGCAGGACTGGAAGGGCCGGGGTGAGGGGAGGAGTGGCTCAGGTGCTGATCTGGCCTCTGGCCCTCTCCCCCTGCCCCGGGAGCAGATCAGCATCTTCATGACGCACCTGTCCAACTACGGGAACGACCGCCTGGGCCTGTACACCTTCAAGCACCTGGTGCGCTTCCTGCACTCCTGGACCAACCTGCGGCTGCAGACTCTGCCCCCCGTGCAGCTGGCCCAGAAGTACTTCCAGATTTTTTCTGAGGAGAAGGACCCGCTCTGGCAGGTGGGACCCGGCGGCCGGTGCCTAACTTCAGGGACGGAATGCCCGCCACTCTCGGACATGGGCCCCAGGCGTGGGCTCGAGGCTCAGCCCTCGCATCTCACACTCTCTAATGGAAACTCAGTGCTTGTTTGCTTGCCAGAGAGGGCGCATGTGTGTACACGTATGTACACATACGCTCCTCTGCACAGACCTGCATGAACGCACACTCATACACAGTGTTGGAAGAGATAGACTGTGAGAGCTGTGGCTGGCTGGGCACCGTGGTGCACACCTACAATCCCAGCAACTTGGAAGGCTGAGGCAAGAGGGCTGTGAGTTCAAGGCCAGAGGCAGCCTGCACAACTGAGCAAGACCATGTCTCAAAATAAAAAATAGAAAATGGGCTGAGGGTGCGGCTCGGGGCAGACCACTTGTATAGTATGCTCAAGGCCCTGGGTTCAGTTCTTAGTACTGCCAAAACAAACAAATAAAAAGTTGTGGGGGAGCTGGTGCTGTGGCACAGGCCTGTAATCCCAGAGACCCAGGAGGTGGAGACAGGAGGATCACAAGTTTGAGACCAGAGACAGCCTGAGTGGCTTAGTGAGACACTATCTCAAGATATGCCTGCAGCTGTACCACGGTGGTGTCCGATCTCGTCAGATCTCGGAAGCTAAGCAGGATTGGGCCTGCTTAGTACTTGGATGGGAGACTGCCTGGCAACACCAGGTGCTGTAGGCTTGGGATAAGGACCCAGCAGCCCGCTCCCAACAATCAGTCAGCCATTGAAAACCCTATGAATAGCAGAAAAGCACCGACAATAGTGTTTTTGTCTGTTGTACATAGGGTCGCTATGAGTCAGATACTGACTCGATGGCACCTAACAACAACAATCTCAAGATATAAAATAAAAAAGGGGCTGAGGATGCAGCCCAGTGGCAGAGCATTTGCAAAGTATGTGTGAGGCCCTGGGTTCAACCCCCTAGTACCATTTAAAAGAGAGAGAGAGAGAAAGAACTGTGGGTACGCCTAGCCTAGTGTGATTGAAGTGCAGAGAGTGACCGCCCTGCCTGGGATGGACTCTCAAATAATCTCTGTGGCTCCAGCCACTGGGAAGGGGATTGAGGGGGAGTTGGAGGCAGTTCTTGGGAAAGTCTGCACTTGTGGGCTGTTAAACATTGGCAGTAGAAACTGGACTTAGTGGTAGTCTCGTCGTTCAGACCAGGAGTCCACAACTGTGACTCAGCGGCCAAATCCAGACTGTGGTCTGTTTTTTTAAAGACAGTTTTATTGGCACCCAGCCACACCCCTTCTTGTGAGTACCGTCTGTGCCGCTTTCATGCCACAGCAGCAGAGTCCGGATGGTGACTGGAGGCTACAGTGTTGACTAAACATTTCCCACGAGGTTTACCAAACTCCGTAGGACGAGTCTGCTCACCTCTGGTGCAGCTACTCCAGACAAATTCAGTAAGTGCTCCTGAGTTCCTGTGAGTGCCAGGCACGCAGCCAGGCTCTGAGGGGGACCTCACACTAACCAGAAATGGTCCCTGCCTGTCACAGCCTGGTGGGGCTGTGACAAGGGCCCAGGTAGGTATTATGCCCGACAGTCAGGGCAGTGAGAGCCACGTGTCCATGTGTTGTGGCAGTTCATTCATGGCTTCTTGGCCTCCCTCATGTCCCTTCCATTGTTGTTTTAGGACCCCTGTGAGGACAAACGCCATAAAGACATCTGGTCCAAGGAGAAGACATGTGACCGCTTCCCAAAGCTCCTCATCATTGGGCCCCAGAAAACAGGCAGGTGTTTCTGTCTTTGGCCCGGCCTTCTCCCTGGCCTGCTGTCTTGGCCTCAGAGTTCTGGAGCCCACCCTGCCCTGCTGGCACTCCCAAATATTCTGCCTGTTCTTTCCCCAGAAGTGGCAGTTCAGCTGGGGTGGACATGAATTGCCTGTCAGGGTGGAGATGGATAGGGCAGGCATGGCATTCTCCTGTTGTCTTGAGCCACAGCCTCACCAAGCTCTCCCTGTGCCCTCTGGCGACTCCCCGAGCCTAGGTAGAGAGGGAAGCCCAGATCAGCTGTTCTACAAGTCTGAGCAGTGCCTGGCAAAACTGGTTCAGTGCAAAGAGGCCTTCAGTCGACTAGTCATGTCTGCCAGCGGTGCTGATGTGATTGCTAAGCATTTGCCATTTCCCTGTTTCTGTAAGGCACAAATGGGTTCTCCACTTTACAGACAGGAATCTCAAGGCTCAGAGAGGCTGAGTGACTTCCTGTAACACGTTCAGCTAGCAAACGTCAGTGGCAGTTCTTGACGCCTGGTCTCTTGAGACTCTGAAGCTTATACCAAACGCTAGAGCCTCCTCCTCTTCCCGGCGCTCCCTTAGAAAGCATGAAAGGGCACTGCGAGAGTTGATGCTGGAGCTGGAGTTGTTGCTCCTCAGGAGTTCCGAGTTAGCTGGGTGTAGTGGTGCCCGCCTGTAACACCAGCACTTGAGAAGCCGAGGCAGGCAGAACTTGAGCTCCGGGCCAGCCTGGACTACATAGCCAGACCTTGATCCAAAAACCAGCAAACGAAACTTTCACGTTAACAAGCCTGGAGGGTTGGAGCTCTTTTCTCTGGGCTGTTTCCATGTGCCAGAGTGGCCACAGGTCCAGAGCTAGACAAGCCCAGCAGGAAGTGTCCAGTTGTGAGATTTTTAGGAGATGGCAGTCAAGGGGACTTGGCTGCCAGAGGGCAGGCGTGAGAAGGGTTCCGAGGCCAGGGTCTCATCAGCGGCGGGGAAGCTACAGTGGGCTGTGGTGTATGCAGGGGTGACGGGAGTTGGGTGTCCATGTGCATGTCCGTGTTCGCTCGTCTGGATTTGTTTAATCCCTTTATTGCGTGGATGAGGAAACCAGGACCCAGAGGAGGGAAAGGCTTTCTCAGGGTCTTCCAGGGAATCCTGGGGAGCAAGGCCCAGAACCCAGCTCCACCTTTGTGTTGGGGGCCAGGGCCTGGTCTCACCCACCTCCCTTCCTCCAGGCACCACGGCCCTCTACTTGTTCCTGGGGATGCACCCAGACCTGAGCAGCAACTACCCCAGCTCGGAGACCTTTGAGGAGATCCAGTTTTTTAATGGCCACAACTATCACAAAGGCATCGACTGGTGAGTGGGCCCCTCTGCCTGCAGCAGGACAGGAAGGCTACCGTGGAGCCCCGGGAGGGCTGGGTGGCCCCAGCAGGAAGCAGCTGGGGCTTGCTCACACGCAGCGAAGTTCCTGTAAACAGGGCAAGGCGCGGTGACCCTTGAGTCAGGGTGGGAGACAGTCGTCACAGACAGGACACTCTGAGGAAGCCCTTTGCCCTCGGCATTACGGCCTTTGGCAGAAGGCAGAGTCTAGCCCCTCCCTTGCTTGGACAGAAACAGTCCTCTGGAAGGGAGGGGCTCACCCACGGTCCTAAGGTCTGCTGGCGACGAACAGGGGTGGAAATCCAGCTGAGAGCTGGCCCTTCCCCCTGTGGCGGCCAGCTGCGGGAGAATGTGTTCTAGCGGGCCCTGCAGGGGCTCCCCTCACCTTCAGGCGCTCCCCTGGTGGGCGACAGAGTCCCATCTTCCCACCAGAACCTTCCCCAGAGGTCACACTAAGTGGGTCTTCACAACAGGACACCAACACATTAAGTATTTAGGAGTTAACCTAACCAAAGACCCCAAAGACGTCTACAAGGAAAACTTCAAGACATGAAGGAAAGAGATAGCAGAAGACACTGGAAAATGGAAGGACCTCCTTTGCTCCTGGATTGTGAGAATTAATATTGTGGAAACGGCTATCCTTCCAAAAGGGATTCACAGATTTAATGCAGTCCCCGTCAGAATTCCACCTTAAGTGTGTGGAAGCGAGCATGGGATGGTTTTACTTCTCAGTTTTTCAATTTGCATCTTTCCCTACTCTTCCTTTTCAAACCTTCTATGTACATATATTACCATTATTATCATCTCTTATGCCAATGGATTACCTGGGTGGAGAGATTATGGGCCTTTATTTATTTTTGGATTTTTTCTATGAATTTCTCTTTTATCTATCTGTCATTTCTCCTGTCCCTCTGTCTATCTGTCTGTCCATCCATCCATCGATCTATCCATCCATCCCATCCGTCTCTCTATATCTCTGTATCTCTATATTTCTAACGTCCAGTCTCTTAACTAAAACCGTCTGTGGCCAGTTGTGTTATCGGAAGTCAGCATGTTTCCGTTTGTAGAAAGATAATATGGTACAAGGCATCTATTTAGCAACATCTTCCTCAGGGCCTGGGCAGCAACCGCCGGCAACACATTGACACGCCTGTAGCAAAGTGTGTGACTATTTATCCCAGTAGGATTATGGAGTCAGGTTTTGCTGCCTCTAGCTTCGCTACAAGCCTAGGAAACAAAGCTTCAGTTTTCTGAGCTTCCTCAAGTTAGGTATTAAAAAAAAAAATGCAGAGAAATGAGAAAGGGTGATTTTGATTTTGTCACTTGATCTTGTGTGGGGCGCAGGAATCTAATAAGCCCCAAGTGACTCTGTTAAGGGGTCATTGGGACAGGAGAGAGGAGGGAAGTCTGTACCCTTGGTTAGGGAGTACTTTGCTTCCTGCGCATCCCTGCACTTGAGCCCTGATTTTGCCTGAGCAGATGCCCCTGGGAGGGTCTGGACTGTTGGCTAGTTTCCAGCCGTAGTCATCATGCTGGGGGTGGGGGATGGGATGAGTCTGAAAGCTATGCTCACCCACAGCAGGCTGAGGACAGGTGTGTGCCTGGCAGGAGGTAGCCCTCCCTTGTTTCCAGGTCCACAGTGACAGACTGCAGAGGGTCATCCAGGTCTGGAACGAGAGGGCCCCCTGGAGGCAGCAGAGGGCATGGCTCCCTTCTGGGCTACTGCTCCTCGGATGCTGGGAGCTGCTCCAACCCTAACCCTAACCCCCGGAGGCAGAGAGGGCCTGGGCTTGTCAGGTTAGCTGTGGGAGCGTGGAGAGTTTAGGATGAACGCCACACCCCTTCCCTGCACCCCGCAACCCAGGAGTCTTCGGATCCTCCTGACCTCACGGCCGCCCCTGTAAAGGAACGGATTTGAAGTAGGAGACCGCCAAGCAGTCGTTGCCCTGAGGGGCCTTGCTAGAGGCGTCCTGGCGGGCGGGAGCCGTGTGCCCTGCTTGCTCTCTGAGGAAGTTCTGCGCCAGGCAACCTCTGCCCCGCACGCTGCCTTCCTCAGGCCCCTTCCTCCTGAGTCTGGCTTGTGAGCCCCAGCTCTGGGCTTCCCGCAGGTACATGGAGTTCTTCCCCATCCCCTCCAACACCACCTCCGACTTCTACTTTGAGAAAAGCGCCAACTACTTTGATTCAGAAGTGGCACCCCGGCGCGCAGCTGCCTTGTTGCCCAAGGCCAAGATCCTCACCATCCTCATCAACCCCGCCGACCGGGCCTATTCCTGGTACCAGGTGAGTGGGCTGAGGCGGAGCCCCTGCGTGGGGTGCAGGGCTTTCCCGGTGCTCACTCAGCAGCTACCGGTCAAGCCCCGTGACGTGCATCCCTACGTGGGGAGGGGGGCCATGGGGTAAGAACGGGGTCCTGCCTCTGTGGTGCTTCTGGCCTGGTTGGGGTGACAGGCAGAAATGGATGCGGTCCCCAGCTAACTGCCCACCTCAGCTTCCTGTGGGGTCTGCCCTCCAAGAAGAGGTGGGGCTGGGGAGTGGGTGGACCTTGATGCAGCCTGGATTCAGTGACCAGCAACCAGGGCTCGTGCTGCCTGCAGTTTCCCCATGGGGCACCGGATGGCTGGGACTGGGGACTCAGGGAAGGACAGGACACAGGGCCCGCCATCCTAGGGCGGCAGCCATTGGCCTGCAGCGCGTGCTGGAGAAGAGTGGATCCTGCTCTCTGCTTGAGGCGTGTAAGAGCAGAACTGCCTTTCACTCTGTGGCCTGACTTGATTTCTCCCAAGTGCCGTCCGCTCGGTGTGTGGGAGCCCTTCTGGGCCTGACAGCGGCTCCCTCTCCAGTCTTCCTGGGAGCATGCCACACTGCCTGGCATCTGGATTCCAAAGTGACCCTGGTGCTCGAGGCCAAGTTCCCGGCCACCCTCACTAAGCCAGCGGACTGAGTCCATTCCTGGTGTGGGGGCAGGTGGGCCGTAGCCTGTGGCTACCTGGGGAGGTGTCCACTTTCCTGGCCAGGAAGACCTCTTCCGGCCTAGCTGCTTTTCGTGGCAACTTGCCACCTTTCAAACCTCCTTACTCGATGCTCCAGTGGCCGCTTCCGGGAGCCACACTTGTCCCCTGCAGTGCTGGCAGGTACAGGCAGGAGGAACTCCTGCCCTTCCTCTGCTTTCGTGAGCCTGGGAGGAGCCCTGTATTCCTCGTGTCCCCCTCGGCTGTGCTTTGTGCCTGCTATCCGCCTTTGCTGGGGAGTTTGTCTCTCTGGGAACCCAGGATGCAGTTTGTCCACCCTGTGCTGCCTGTTCCCACCCCTGCAGCGAGCAGAGAACTGGCTGTCTCCTTCCTGGGGTGGGGGGACATGCAGGGACATCCGGGAAGCAGCCATGGGCCCAGTCGGTCCCCTGTTCTGTCTTCATGGCAGTGCTCGACTCCTGCCGCCTGCCTGGAGCTTCCCAGTTCTTCAGAAGGCAGAGGAGGGGTGAGTGTTTGTCTCCTTCACGCAGATGAGAAAGCGAGGGTCAGTACGGTTCATTCTGAAGCAGGTCTGCTAACTCGAAGGCCTTCTTCTTTCCCCTGTCCATGATCAAGGCAGGAAGTGAAATAAGGAGGAGGGAGAAGGTGCTGGAAGGAGAGGAAGGGTGGTGGCCTGTCTCAGAGGAGAGTCAGGAGGAGCAGGAGGCTGTCATGCACGTTACTGCCCGGCCCACCCTGCCATGGGCTGTGCTTGATCCTCGGAGCCCAGCGCTGGTCAGGCAAAGGTATCACCTGGCGGGCCGGTTCCTGATCTCTGGACTGAGAGGTTCTGCAGGAGCTGATGGCCCACAGCGCTGTTTTAGGTGGTTCAGACTTGGCATTTCCCCCTTGAGAGTTTCCCCCAGTCCTTCTGATTTCTATCCTGGAGCATGCTTGGCGTGGTGCAAGTGGCACTTCCGTCCTTTCTAACAGGCCAACCACTGTTTTCAGCAGAGAGCCTGCGGCTTCGGTGGAAGGTCTGGGGCAGGCACTTATATCTGGGTGGTGCTGAGAACACTGCTTTATTTTTACAGTGTTTATCAGGGGTTGCCTTCTGTATGTGCAACTTGATTTTAGTTTTCCATTTACAGAGGCTATACTGGGTTTTCTTTTGAAATAAATTGATGGGAGGAAGAAAGGTAAGTTACCACAAAGATGATGTTGCCATTGGCACAAATGGGTTTGTGGGTAGGGCGGGAAGCTCAGAGACTGTGTGGGTGACCAGGACTTGGATGCTCTGATCTCATCCAACTCTTGTCTTGCAAGGACAGGGAAATGGCTCCAGGGCTCCAGGGCCAGTGACTGTCCTGAGGCCGGACAGCCCTGTGAGGCAGAGTCAGGACCTGAGCCTGGGGCTCCGAGTCAGCCCGGGACCTCCTGGCCCCCCATGGGCTGCTGTCCCATGGAACCCTCTTCCTTTTGCTCTGTGTGACCCACCCCCCTTCCTCCCTTGCTGGCAGCACCAGCGAGCGCACGACGACCCGGTGGCCCTGAAGTACACCTTCCACGAAGTGATCACGGCGGGCCCCGACACATCCGCGAAGCTGCGGGCCCTCCAGAACCGCTGCCTGGTCCCCGGGTGGTACGCCACCCACATCGAGCGCTGGCTCAGCGCTTTTCATGCCAACCAGGTAGCTGCCTGCCTCTCCCCCTTAGGGACAGGGTGACCTTAGCCTCTGGGGACTGAAAGCCCTTAGGTGGGCCGCTGGAAGGAGGCAGGGTATGGCGAGGGAGGGAGATGTGGTTGGAGTGGTGCGCAGGATCAGGCTGCAGGAGGTCTGGTAGGGAACCCTAGGCGATGGGAGCAGAGCGGGGTGTGGGCCGGAGCTTGGTGGGAGGCAGACGGAGGGTGCCGTAGTGGGGCGAGGGGCAGGCAGGGTTTTGTGGATGGCTTAAATTCTGGGAGGGTGACATGCCTACCTCTGGGTTGCTGAAAGAACTGGGGAGTCAGATACAGGACCGAGCCTTGGCAGGGATATCTGCCCTTCCACAGCGGAGGAGGAAGCCATCTTCTAGGGGTACAGGGTCCCCCATTTGCAGTGAGGCCCACTACTGCTGCAGTGGCTGCTACCTTTTTGCCACTAGGGTGAAATCAGGTCCAGACCACCTCTCTCCCTCTCCTTCTCTCCAGATTCTGGTCTTGGATGGCAAATTGCTGCGAACAGAACCTGCCAAAGTGATGGACACAGTGCAGAAATTCCTTGGGGTGACCAACACCATTGACTACCACAAAACCTTGGCGTGAGTGTTGCTATGGTCTTTCAACGGGGTGGTTTCCCTGAGCCGGCACATGGGCCAAAAAACCAAAGGCGTGAATGGCTGTGGAAGAGACACAAGACAATGAGAGCTGGCCAGAGTGAGGAAGTGTGCAAGCCGCCCCCGGGGGCTGGACAGCAGCGTTAACACGGTTAAGTCACACTCATGATGCGGTCCACTTAAGAAGAGGGAGGTGATGAATCGCTCCTGCTCTGGCCAGCCCAGCCTGGAGAGTTCTCTTCAGTTCAGCCTGGGCTGGACATTTGCAGATGGTTTTATCTAAGTCAGTTAGGCCAGCAATGAGGAGACCTAATTTTCGTAGGGTTTCCTAGCATTAGACTCTGACTTAAAATATAATTTCAGGAAAGGAAAGGAGAGTATTGCTGTTGATGACTAAAAAGCTCCTCACCTCAAACCTGGGGCAGTGAGAATGCCTTTCCAGGGCAGCAAGTGCCAGCCTGGGTCATGGGACAGGGCCTCTGGCGCTGCTGTTGATGAGTGACCTGCTTAGCCCAAGGGGTGCCCCAGAGAAGGAGGAACAAACCCACCCTCCCTGGCTGCCTTCTCGGAAGTCCTTGCGGCGAGACTTCCCTCCTTACTGGCTTGGAAGCTGAAGTGGGATAGGGGACTCAGTCCCTCGCCTAGAGGCAGGAAGGTGCCGCAGATAGGGCGCAGTCACAGGTGACAGGGCCCTGACCCAGTCTGGAGCCCTGTGACCCTGGCGAGTCCCTGGGGCTTCCAAGCCTCGAAGTTCTCCCCTGCCTCTGCGGTCACGGACCGAAACGAGAGCGTGACCGTGGCGCTCCTGGGTCAGCGCTTGACGGGCTCCGTAGGCTCTGTCAATGGTGGCTGCTGCCGTCATCATCACCTTGAAGCTTGAGATGGGAAAGAAACTCTGTGGCTGAAAAACAAAACAAAAAATGTCCTGCTCTCCACTGAGTTAGCAAATGAACTCAGAAAAGTGCCCCCGGGACATGCGAGAGGGATGAACCTGCACTTTGGCCTGAGGGGAGCAGGGGCTGCTTGGCCTGGACGGGAGCAGGAGGAAAACCTGGAGCCCCAGGGGTGCCCTTTGCTCACAGAGTGCCTGGGGCGGCACTTGGGCCAGGAGATGGCAGGCACCAGCCCCGCAGCCAGCCAGTGTGCCCTGAGTGCGGGGCGCGGACTCCCTGTGCTCCTGGGTCTGCGGCCATGGCCTCCCCGCGGGGAGGGTGTCTGGGCTGCCCTCACCCACAGGCTTCCCACCTCCACAGGTTCGACCCAAAGAAGGGATTTTGGTGCCAGCTGCTTGAAGGAGGAAAAACCAAGTGTCTGGGCAAAAGCAAGGGTCGGAAGTACCCAGAGATGGACTTGGATGTAAGTCGCGGACACACCGCCCTGGCAGCGGGATGGGTGGGAGGAGGCCCTCTGTCCCCTGTCTCCCAGCCCGCGTGGCGGGAGCCTTGGCGCTCCTTGGGTAGTAGTCTCAAGAGGAGGAGATGTGGGCTGGGCCGCAGGGGGTCAGCACTGACTTAGTCGAGTGAGTACTCGTTGCTCTACTGAGGCTGGACCGTGGGGTTTGAGGATGTTGCACCCAGTGTGCTGTCTTTAAGAACTGCTGGTCCAGGGGACCTGAGCCACGTTCCAGAGAGCAGAGGAAGAGGCATCGAGGGATTCATGAGGAAGGGGGTGCGTGCATGTGTGGTGGGCATTCAAGACATGGCGTGCCATGAAGGGCGGGTGGGCAGAGAAGGCTTCAGGAGGGGTCTCTGGAGCAGGGACCCATGCCCCGAGATGTGGACCTGTGACAGAAGGCCCGGCTGTGCGGGTAGGCATGAACACTGTGCACACACTGGGCAAGGTCACAGGCTGCAGCTTGTTATGTTTTCATCTTCCTGTTGGCCTCGGATTTTCATGAATCTTCCCATCTCCCTGTCCCAAGAGTTCTGACCTTGTGAGCTTGATTTTGGTGCTCCTCTTACATGGGAAGTGGCTGGGGTTTAGCTCAGTTGGTAGAGTGCTAGCTCTGTGCACTCTGAGATCCTGGGTTTGACCCATCGCACCACAAAAATGAGAGAAGGAGCTGGCAGCCCACCCCTAAAACAATCCTCCTCAAAATAATCAGCCATCAAAAACCCTATGAACCGCAAGAAGTACTGACCTGACCTAGTGCCGGGCATGGCACAGTGTTGGGAAATGTTTCTTTCTGTTGTACATAGGGTCCCTTTAAGTTGGACCTGACTTGAGGGCATCTAACAACAACCACCTATATGGCAGTTTTCTGTGGAGGCTACTGTCTAGAAGAGGATTGGGAACAAATCAGAGGCATATGGCCAGGTGCCGAGAGAATGGCGGAGTTAAAAAGGGTCACAGTTGTGTGGCCTGCCACCCCAACCTGAACTTTCTTCCTATTTCAGTCGAGAACCTTCCTGAAGGATTACTACCGGGACCACAACATCGAGCTTTCCAAGCTGCTGTACAAGATGGGCCAGACACTGCCCACCTGGCTGCGGGAGGACCTCCAGAACACCAGGTAGCCTCGGCCACCACAGCCAGGCCGAGCGCCTGTGACGACAGGGACGTCCTGCCGCACGCTGAGCCAGCCTGACCTGCAGAGAGGGGAGCTGGGCCCAGGCCGGCCAAGCACTATGAGCAATACCCTGCTGAGGCCCTCGCAGGGCCCAGAGAAGCCTAGGCAGGTCTGCAAGTGCCTCAGCGCGTCTACTGCTAACCTGTGGCCTCAGGACCTCACTGGCACCGGAGGTCCGTTCTGTTCACAGCCTCCCTGGGGAGGCCACTTCCTGTTGGTGGAAGGCCACTTCCTGTTGGTGGAAGGCCAATTCCTGTTGGTGGAAGGCCACTTTCTGTTGGTGGAAGGCCACTTCCTGTTGGTGGAAGGCCAATTCCTGGCGGGAGAGGGTCTGCCAGACTCTCTCCTGCTGTTCACTGTGTTCTCCAACCATGCCCTCTCCTTCGACCCAGCACTCTCTGCTCCAGCAGGGTGTCCCCTCAGTATTAGCTGCCACGTTTCCCTGTTCTCCAGAAAATAAGGAAGAAGGGCCCAGTTGGGCCTTTTGCCAAACCAGGAAGAAAGACTGGGCACTTCCCTGAGTGTCTCAAGCCAGGTCCTTACAGGGTCCAGGGGCACAGAGAGGCAGTCACTGGGCTGGATGTGAGGGTGTCCACTTGAGAGAACGAGGAGCTTCCACATTTGGGTGAATACTACCACACCCCACTTTCTTTTTTAGGGAAAGAATTTCTGGTTCCTGTAGTGCCCACCCAGTGCGTGAGGTCTCATGCAGGGCCTCGGGCACTGCCACGCCCTAGGGCCTCGGGCACTGCCACGCCCTAGGGCCTCAGCCCTGCCTCCTTTCTCACCTTGGATGTGGTGATGTGCGTGGTGTTTTCTGTGGTAAAAGGCTGAGGCGGGTCAGGAGTCTGCCAGGGTCCATGTTCCCATGTACATACATTGTCCCCACGCCCACTGCCTCGGCCCGGCAGACGTGGCAGAGTTGGCGAGACTGCTGTCCACTCCTTTGCCTCAGCGACCTGTGGCCGAGGGTCCCCAGAGACCCCTTTAACCTCCCAAATACTAAGAAGCTAAAGTATTTTAATATTTTGTTTTTTCTTGGTGCCAGAGTTTATACCCTGGGTGCTGGGGTCGCACTGTGTTTTATATATATATATATATAATGTGTATATATATATATTATATTTTTTTTGGTTGGGTTTGTTTTTAATTCAGTCATACACAATGGTGGCAAGCCCCAGCCTCGAAGGGCGTCAGACCTTCGTGCTAGAGAACGGAGTGGAAGGGAGGGTGGGGGTGTCTTCACGTGTCTGGGCCTCAAGGAGACGGTATGAAGGCGCCCCTGGTCCCTGTTCCCTGTTCCCTCTCCCAAGTGCCACTGTTGTCCCAGGGCTGCCCCAGAGGAGCAGGGGTGGTGACAGGACCAGGGAAGATCAGCTCTCCCCGGAAGTCTGGCTTCGTGTAGCCCTGTGGCCCTGGGGTTTAGCCAGCAGTAATAGCTGGGCTGGGGCAAGCAAGCCGGGCCTGCGCTGGCCCGGCCCTGTTCCTCACATGGTGCTAGGCTGGGAGCGGCCCTGGGAGCTGGTGCCCACTGGGACCCACAGAGCTGGCTCTAGGCTCCCTACAGACTCGGGACTGCTGGGCTGTTTTCTGCTTGGGTTCTGCTCCTGCCCCGTTCTTTTAACAATGTGAAATGACTGAGGCTGGGGTGCTGTTCCTTGGCCCCCCTCAACTGCCAGTTCAGCTTCCCCTGGCTCCCAGGACATGCTTTCTGGAGAGCCTTGTCTTTTCTGGAGGCCTGTGGCATCTGCGCCTGGAAGGGTCCTTCAGTGGGTAGAAAGCGGGCCGAGGAAGGGAAGGTGGTCTGCTTAACTGGTGTCACAGAGCTGGCTGGAAGCAGGGCCGAGAGTTGAACTCAGGGCCCCCGATTTGGAGTCCAGTGCTCTTCTTCTAGTGCCACACTGCCTCTGAGCCCACCCTTGGAGCCCTTCTGTGCTGGGTTCCTGTCCCTCCCTCAGTCACAGCTGTGGTCATTCCAGGATATGGGGACAAACCACTCTTCCCAGCCAGGTGCCTTGAGCCTTCTAGTTCCCAGACATGCGTTCGTGTCCCCTGTCTTGTTCTCCCAACCTTGGGGGGTGCCCCCCAGCCCGTGGCTCTCGTCTGTCTTTGTTCTGAGCGGGCCCCTCTTCCCAAGTTCTCCACTGGGGTGGAGAGGAAAGTTGGCCGCTCAGGGGGACGGGCGCGCCCGCGCTTCCGTGTGTCCCACACTGTGTTCCCATCGCGCTTCTCACCCTCACCGGGGCCTTTGACCTGCAAAGCCTGGCCGTGTGTGCAGCAGGGGTGAGGGCCAGGGGGCTTGAGGACAGGGCGGCACGTCCACTGCTACCCTCACAAAGACCTGCCTGTAGGCGGGGCCTAGACTCCCAGGTGGGCACGACTTCCGCAGTGCCAGCCCTGGGCCTCCCTTCCCATCTGGGCCGTGACCGGGGAGGACTGGCTTCTGCCTTCTGAAATCCCCCTGGTTGGAGAGCCTGGGAGAGCCTAGCTGGGCCAGCTGGTGGCTGTCATGCAGGCAGCTCCACTTCCCCCTGCCTCTGGCCTTAAGGGAGCCCCTATGAGAGCAGAGGAGATGGTTTGGATTTGGGGTTTGGCCCTTCTGGGAGCCTGGGGTCTGGACTTGTCCCTGTTCTATCTGTGCAGGTTGCTGCTGCTATGTCCCTTTTCACTAACTGACCTTTCTCAAGGACCGGCCGGGTCTAGACACTCCTGGGACTTACAGATTTCGGGGTTGGGGGAGGAGGTAAATTGGGAGCGCTCAACTACTGGGCACACAGACACCCCCCTGAGGAGAGGAGAGAGCCAGAGGCGAGCAGAGGCAGGAGCACCAGTCTTCAATGTCCACTGACTCACTGCAGGCATCCAGTGAGGGAGCTAGAGGGGTGGGGGAGGGAGAGAGAGACAGAGAGGGAGAGAGGGAGAGAGAACTTAAATTGTGCGGGTGGCTGCCGTCTCCTCCACCAGCTCGGGCGCAGGAGGGGCATCACCTGCGGCTGCCTCAGTCATTCAGGGACCCGAGTCTTCTGTGTTGGGCATCTGGCTGCCCAGAGGATGAACTTGAAGTTTCAAGATGGGCCTTTTCCAGCCTGATACCTGGGCAGCCAGTGGCTGTGAGTCCACTGAGGAGGGGGCTGGCCATTCCCAGCAGAGGAAAACTGCTGGCCTGACCCCCAGAGGCTGGGCCCAGCATGAGCTGTCCCACGAGATGTGTTAAGTGGGAACAGCAAGTGCAGAAACATCTTGCTAAGTGCTTGAGTACGAATGCTCACTACCCAACATCTACATTTAAAATTACTGGTATTAGCCTTTGTTACATTTCTCTCTCTCTCTCTCTCTCTGCACACATATGTGTTTTGGACCTATTTTAAAAGTAAGTTGGTACCAATACAGGGGAAAAAAAACTATCAAAGAAATTTTTCTTGGAAGTTAAAATTAAGATAGCCAAAAATAAAGACTTCAAGAGAAGAAATGAAAAGAAAAACAAACAAAAGTAAGTTGGAACATCATGAGACGTTAGTAAGTCCAGGTGTTTCTGCCCCCTCCCCTAAGCGGTCGGGCTTTCTCCTATATATTGGCCAATGCCACGGCCAAGACAACAGTCATTGCCTAACAATTGCTGCTGTCCAGTCCACACTCAAATTTCCCCCAGTTGTCCCCCAAATAACTGATACTTGGTTTTGGAACTGGATCCAATCACGGTGCACACATTGCGTTTTGTAACTGTTTTTTTAAAACAACTCTTTGCGTAAGTCTTCCCTCTGCCTCTCTGGTTTTGTAAATGATGTTGTTAGGACCAGCAGGTCTGCTGTCAGGTGGAAGCCCCACATTCCAGATCCGGTGGCTTCCTCGCGGTCTCGTGACCAGTTTCTTTACCCCCTGGGTCTTCTAGGGTGAGGTTGCCTTTTGTGCTGGCTCAGCATTTCCCGGGGGCCTAAGATACCCCTCCGTGTCCCTGGCAGCAAGTGCCAAAGCAGCAGAAGGGCCAATGGGGGCTGCTAGCGCTCAAAGGTGGGATGTGGAGGAAGGAAAGGGCACTGCGGAAGGAGGAGATGCCCCACCTGGGAAGGCCAGGTCAAGCTCTGGGCCTGCCGGAAGCTTGGAGGAGCCAGGCCACCCACTTTGACCCTGGGGATGGGCCGCAGGGCACCAAAACCAGCATCCGTCTCTCGCTGTCTTCCTCCCTGTCTGTCTTCCTATGTCTCTCACCCTCTTTTCCTGCCTCCCTCTCCCTGCTCGGTGGTCCTGAGGTTTGATTTCTGGAGTCCGTGGTCTGGGTGGCCTGGAGCAGAGGCAGGCAGGCCTCTGGAGTGGCCAGGAAGGGCCTGGATAGGGCAAGGAGCAGAGCCCTGGGCGGGAGGCAGGAGCTGCGAGATTGTGTCCCAGCTGGGTACGCTTGGTGGCTGCCTGACAGCCTTCCCCCTGCGTCCTCAGTGTCCCCCTCGATGGAATGAGCAGATGGGGCTACAACGCCCATTTCCAGATGTCCAGGCGGGAAGCAGCTGTGCCCTGGCTGGAGTGAGGACGGGGTCCAGACCCAGCCCAGGCCCTCCAGGGCTTGGGTTTCCCGGCTCCCCTGAGGGATGGGCTCGGCCCTGCGTGGCTGTGAACTCTCCTGAGAGGTCCGCCCTCCAGCCCTTCTCGCCCTGGCCCTGGAGGAGGCAGAACGTGGGAGGGTTTTCTATGGCTGGCCTGGCTTTTCTTACAGGCAAGAGGGCTGCTTTTGTAATTTGTGCATGAAATTCATGTCGTTCCTTGGGGAGAGGAGAGGGCTGACGAGTGGGTGGGGGGCACGTTGGGGGAGCAGGCAAAGGCTTCCTCCCCTTGTGGGGTGGGGAGAGGGGAGGAGTGGGTGCTGCCCCGCTCCCCTGCTGAGGGCTTTTGCACCAGCCGTTTTGGGTTGTGTTAGAAGTGGGAGCCTTCCTCCATTAATGTACAATCTCGAACTAACTGCTAATAAAGTGGGGCTCTGTTTGTACGTGTTGGCCCTGTTCATCTGTCTGTCTGACCCTTCTATGAGGGCTGCCAGGCAGGGTGGGGATAGGGAAGTTTGCACACATGGCCAAGATCTGTCCAGTGCACTTGGTGACTTGGTGGAGTCAGGACAGTGCCACTGTGTTATAAGTTGAAGCCTTTCGAACACAGCAGCGGCCTGTCCCTGGGCAGCCACGTGGCATCCCAGAGGACCGAGGGCCTTCAGACGCAGCAGACAGTCCGAGCGCTGGGGAGTGGTTGTGGGACCAAGGGGACTCGGAGAGCAGGACCATCTCCACCTGCAGCAGGTACTGTGACTGGGGACAAGTCCCTTTTACTTTCCCATCCTCAGCTCCTCTTGTCTTTTAGGGTTTGGAGCGAGTGGACATAGAGGCCTCCCCTGGAGAACCTGCCTGTAACGCAGGCTCCCATGCCCTGCTCCCAGAGATTCACGTCCAGCAGTGTGGCACGGGGCCGTCTGAGCAAGGGCTGCAGCACGTCCAGGCCCTGCTTCGGGGACCCCTGGCTTGGCCTAAAGGCTCCTGCAGGTTCTGATTAATGCAGAGAGCCCCACTGTCCAAGAAAACTTTGGATAAAATAAGAAGTGACTTTCTAGGCCTCCTAACCTCATTAAGGTCCAGACTTGAGATTTTCCTGGGGAGAGCCAGAGCTTGGCCAAGCACAGAGGCCCTGGCCAGCTGTCTGCAAGGCAGGAGTCTGGACTTGCTCCCAGAATCCTCGGGGAAGCTTTAAAAATGCGCATTCCTAGGCTCCTCCAAATCTTGTTCAGAACCTCTGGGAATGGGACCCAACAATGTGTATTTAGCAAACTCCCTGCTACTCAGGAAGGTGTGAAGACGTCGCGTCAGGCCATTAAGTGTGAGCTGGAGAAGATCCCATGCGCAGAGAGCTCCTGAGGAGTTGAGGGCTGTGCCAGGGCTCCGTCAGGCAGTCCTGGAGAGAGGGCTGAGGGACCGAGTGAACACAGGGGCACAAGAGCAGCACCTGCAGGGGCCGGCTGGGTTCGCTGGCTGGGTTCGCCAGCTGGGATCCTGGCAGGGGTCAAGTGGTGTGACCCACCCAAACAGCTGGAGGCTGCACTACCAGGAACAGAACTAGAAGGCGGTGCAGGCGGGACCACTGGGCCAGCTGAGAGGGCAGACCGCATCCAAGGGTTCTGAATTTGAAAACAGCTGAGACTCCTTTCTGAGAGGGTCACTAATAGGAAACCAGGCAAAGGCAGGCATGCTGTGGTTGGAGAGGGGGGCCGAGGTTCTGGACTCTGACCCCAAGATTTCTTGAAACATGAAAATCCAGCTTCTTGCAGAGTTCCCGAGAGTCCTGCAGTGCTAATGCAGTCCATGAATGAAAGCCCATTAGAACCTTCTTGTCCCCTATGGTGGGATGTCCTCTCAGGCTTTGGGAGCAGGCAGTTCCTGCGGAGAAACCCTGGAATGTGTATGTGAGTGAGATGCTTCATAACAGTAAAATGCTGGGAATAATCTAGATGCCCAGTGATTGGGGATCAGTTTAATGACCTCTAATGTATCCATGGGCTGGGATTTAGCTCAGTTGGTAGAGCACTGCGTTGCAGTCTCTGAGGTCCCGAGTTCAATTCCCAGCACCGCAAAAATGGGAGAAGGACCTGGCAATCCACTCCCAAGGCAATCCTGAAACAGCCATTGAAAACCCTATGAGGGTTGCTATGAGTCAGATACCGACTCCATGGTACCTAACAACAACAACAATGTATCCACATGTTTTCGCAAGACTGATCTATACAGTGATCATTTGTGGGAAGAGAACACTACTGAGTGGGTGTTTTTTCTGGGGATATAAACATGTATCTCACACCAAACCAATAACAGTCATGACTTCTGGAAGAGGGAGAGGGGATTAGGAAGAGGAAAATGGGACTTTAGTCTTGGCTGCAACTTTTTTTTTAAAACAAGGGTAATGTATTTATGTATCAGTTGTGGAATAAAAAGTCTCCATAGATGTGGATGAAGCAGAAATTGAGCCTCCAGGCAGGTAGACTTGCCAGGATGATGCTGTGAAGGCCAATACTGTCATGCTTCACCCAGTCCTTAGGCTTCTACCAGAGTTTAGGTCCTGAGGAGGCCCAGGGTGGTGGTGAAGGACTTTTTGCCTTGCAGCATTTGGCCGGGACACTTGCCAAGACCCTGAGCTGAGGAGCCTGAGTGACTTTAGGCAAATCTCAGCTCCTCTCTGGCCTTGGAGCTTAGCTACCCTATGCTCACAGATGGGGCAGAATTAAAATCACTAGCACTGGGACAAGCTGATGTCATGTGGCCCCTGATGTGGTACCCAAGGACTCAACCCATTTCCTGTGAAATTCCTAGCAAAAACATGCAACATGAATCTAGCCAAGAGGAAGCAGCAGGCATCCTTATCAAGGGACATTCTGCCAAATAACTGGCCTGAACTCTAACAACGTCAAGGTCATGGAAGATATAGAAAGGCTAAGAAAGGATACTAATGAGACCTTGTAATCAAATGGCGGGTATGACCTTAGTGGGATCCTGAACCAGGAAGCAATTAGCTATAAAGGACACCATAGGGCAACTGGTAACTTGCAAATATGGACTGTGTGCATTAGGAGATGGTATCTTCTCAGTGTTAAGTTTTCTGATTTTAATTATTGTATTGGTATTTAGGGCTGGGATTTAGCTCAGCTGGTAGAACACCGCTCTGCAGTGTCTGAGGTCCCAGGTTTGATTCTCAGCAGCTCACAAATGGGAGAAGGACATGGCGATCCACTCCCGAGGCAATCCCAAAGCAATCAGCCATGGAAAACCCTACAGGGGTCTCTGTGAGTCAGACACATCTTGACGGCACCTAACAACAACAACAACAACAACAGCAACAACAACAACAACATTGTTATTTAGCCAGCAGCTCTATCACTGTGGTGTCTGATCCTGTCAGATCTTGGAAGCTAAGCAGGGTCAGGCCTGGTTAGTCCTTGGATGGGAGACTGCCTGGGAACACCAGGCTTGGGAGAAGGACCAGGTAACACACTCCCAAAAAACAATCTGCCATTGAAAACCCTATGACTAGCTGAGAAGCACTGACAATAGTGTTTTGCCTGTTGTATGTAGGGTTGCTATGAGTCAGACACTGACTCGATGGCACCTAACAACATTGTTACTTAAGAGCTGATGGAGCTGGGGATTTAGCTCAATGGTAGAAGTCCTTGCCTCACAAGTGCAAGGCCCTGGGTTTGGTCCTCAGAAGAAAAAAGAAGAAGAAGAAGAAAAAAAGAGTTTGTCATTGTTCTTAAGAAGCACATGCTGAAGTATTTAAGGGTAAGAGGGAAGAGATGGAGCTGAATTTTGCAATTGGTATTTCTCAGGTGCAGTCTAGTATGTGTCCACCAGGAGGCACTATCATACCAGCCTCCTGCTGGTTGGTGGGCTGGAGCCTCTTCACCAAAGATTGGGCTAGTAATTAATGCTGGTGAGGTAACAGTGTTATAATAATAATGTTAGTATGTTAAATATCCATAAATAAATAAAAAGTATTTCTCTGTCAGGCGATCTGCTTCTCAGAGCACTCTCAATCCTTTAACAAGGCTTGGAGGCAGGTGTGCTAACAATTCCCATTGTACAGATGGGCAATTTGAGGTCCAGAGAGGTTAATCAGGTGACTCTGCTAGCATCACAAGCTGGGAGTCCTGGGTCCTTGAGACTCCACAGCCTGGAGTCCCCTTGGGGTCCTGCCTCCTGGGCCTGAAGCTGGACACAAGCCCTGTCTTTGGGAACTGAGATGTGCAGTGCCCATGGGATAAGGTAGGCCCCTCTGAGCCTGGACCTTGCGGCCCTGGGGAGCCACCTCAGGCACATAAAAGTGTACGTCGATGCCGATCTAAAACAAAACCAAAAAAAGTACAACAGGGCATGCAGTGAGACATATGTCTCCTTACAGTCTGGGGTTTAGCTCAGTTGGTAGAATGCTGTTGTGCATTCTCTGAGGCCCTGGGTTCAATCTCCAGCACCACAAAATGGGAGAGGGACCTGGCAGCCCACTCCCAAAACAATCCTGAAACAATCAGCCTTTGCAAATGATATGAATAATAGCAGGCCTGCAGCTGTACCACTGTGACGTTCGATCCCATCAGATCTTGGAAGCTAAGCAGAGTCGGGCCTGGATGAGAGACTGCCTGGAACATCAGGTGCTATAGGCTTGGGAGAAGGACCTGGAAACCCACTCCCAATAAAGCACTAACAATACTGTTTCGCCTGTTGTTACGTAGGGTTGCTATGAGTCGGACATCGATGGCACCTAACAACTAACAATGTGAATAGCAGAGAAGCACTGACATAGTGCCAGGCATGGCAGTGTCTAGTAGTGTTTCATTCTGTTGTACACAGGGTTGCTATGAGTCAGACCGGACTTGAGGGCACCTAATAACATGTCTCCTTCTCTCCTCTGACCTTTGTCTGCCAGGTCAGTGCTTCAGAGGAAACCACCACTACTGGTTTTGTGGATATTTCCAGAAATTATTTTACACATATAAGCAGCTAAGAACATATACATCCCTGCTGGTTTGAAGCCCTGATGCCATTCTGCACTCTGGTTTTTCCCAGGAGCCTCTGGGAACCAGTGGAGGGTTGTTGGCTGCTTTGTGTGACCGCAGACCAAGGGGTCCCTCTGCTTCAGGGGCTGGGGAAGGCCCTGCTCTGAATCTGGAGCTTGAACTCCCCCACCCTGGCCCCATTCTGGGGCACTTGCTCTGGGGAGGCCTGGAGTGGTCTGCGTAGCACAGTCATCAAAGTAAGCAGAGAGGGCAGATCTGGCCTCAAACACAGGCTCACGTAGGCTGTGTGGCTGTGGGCAGCTTCCTCGTGTCTCTGAGCCTCATTTTCCCCATTTGTGATAAAGGAATGGTAACAGGCCCCAGGTGACAGAAGCCAAGTCAGGGCTGTTGTGAGGAGTAAGGAGGCGGAGCTCGGAGGACGCTCAACAGGAACCTTCTGGTTCTGTTGCCCCCACCTCAAGCAGCCACTGTGTCTCAGCCATAGCCCTGGGACAGCATTGCCACCTTTGTCCCACAGCTGAGGATGAGGCTGAGGGACCAAGAGGACCACCCAGCACGGCGACTCATCACCTTTCATTGCTCTCTCAGAAGGGCTGGGTGACCTGCGACAGTGAGAACCTCAAAATACACAGGCACCTGCCAACCCCACAGAAACAAAAAGGAGCCCGGGAGACCAGTGGGAGCACCGTACACAGCAGGCTGGGTAACTGAGGTGGAGGAGCCGAACACCTAGAGGTGCCCATACACCAAAATGGACTCAAGAAGAGACAGACAAGCTAAGGAGACCTATAGCAAGTCAGGAAGCTGGATCAGTAACCACAAAACTCTCAGCCAAAGAAAAGTCTAGCACCCAGGTGCCTTCGCTGGCTGGGTGAAGTGGCTCCTGCCTGTAATCCCAGTGACTTGGGAGGCAGAGGCAGGAAGATCGCAGGTTCCAGGCCAGAGGCAGCCTTCATAACTTAGTGAGACCTTGTCTCAAGATAAAGACTAAAATTTAAAAAATGGGCTAGGGGTGCAGCCCAATGGTAGAACATTTGCAAAGTATGTGAGAGGTCCTGGGTTCAACCCCCAAGTACCTGAAAAAAAAAAAAAAAAGATGCCTTCACTGGTGAGTTCTCCCAAAGACTTGAGGGAGAGTTAGCACTAACCTGGGCATGGCTGGTGCACGGCTGTGATCTCAGCACTCGGGACGCTGAGGGAGGACGATTGCAGGTTTGAGGCTGGGCTGGGCTGTGTAATGAGAGCCTGCCTCAAAAAACAAAAAGCAAAAACCAAACACTCAAAATTCCGCAGCATTCTAAAAGGATCCCATGCCGTTATCAAGTGGGTTTTATCCTAGGAATGTGCAAAGGTGGCTCAACAAGTGGGAATCAATCCAGGGAACACACGGCATTAATAGAATGAAGTGAGGAAACAATTGATCATCTCCATGGACACAGAAAAAGCGCTTGACAAAATCCAGCATCACTTCGTGGCTTAAAAAGAATGCTCAGTAAACCAGGCCTGGAGGGGAGCTTCCTCAGCATGATAAATGCTACAGATGAAAATCTCCCAGCTATCACTATTCTCTGTCTGTCTGTCGGCCTCTTTCTCTCTCTCTCATCTCTCTCTTGTGTTTTAGGTCTTGCTGTATAGCCCAGGCTGGCTTTGAACTCGAGCACCTCTCGCCTTAACTTCCCAAGTGCTGGGATTACAGGGACCAGGGGTGAACTACTGCACCCAGTTCCTAACACCATTCTCTCTCTCTGTCCTATTTTTTGGCAGTACTTGGAGGTTCAACCCAGGGCCTCACACATACTTCGCTAGTGCTATGTCACGGGGCTGTACCCTCAGCCCCATTTTTATTTTTATTTTGAGACAGGGTCTTTCTATATATCTTAAGCTGGCCTGGAACTTGCTATGTAGCCCAAACTGGCCTTGAACTTGAGATCTTCCTGCCTCAGCCTTCCAAGTGTTGGAATTACAGGCATTCACCCCTGCATCTGGCTGTTGTCAATTATTTTTGACAAGGATGCTAAGATCATTCACTGGGGGAAGAACAGACACACACCTCCCCCCCTTTAACCATTTGCAACAAATGGTAATGCAAAACCTGGATATTACATGCAAAAAAGAGGAAAATGTACTTTTATTTTATACCATATACCAAAATTAACTTGAAATGGATCAAAGACCTAAATGTAAGAGCTAAACTATAAAACTATTAGAAGAAAACATAGGTGCAAATCTCTATGACTTTAGGTTTGGTCATTTTTTCTATATTTCTCCTCCTCCTCCTCTTTCTTCTTCGTCTTCTTCTTCTTCTTTTTTTTTTTTTTTTTTTCATCTCACTTTTTCCAGATATTTTTATTTGGTAGAGATGCAAAAAGAGTAGCTCACTGTCTGTGTAACTGTATTCCTGAGACTGATGACATCCTCACTTCTCCGCTCACTCCAACTTCTCCAGAGTAGAGAAGACCTTTAAGAGTCTTGGTCACTCTTCTTCTTCTCTCCATTGGGTCAGTTCCTTGAATTTTTCATTCCCCTTGAGGTTATGGTCATTCATAGTTTCATGGCCAAAGCCAGTCCCTGGTTCAGGAGTCTATGATCTATCCAGGCTCTGAAATACACATCATTTCTGTTCTTGTTCATTCCTCAATAAGTCAGTTTGCTAGAAAGGGGATGCTTTATGCAAAGAAAAACATTCCCACCTTCTAGAACTTGCTCTAGAAAGACAGACCCTCAGATTCTATACAGTTGAAGTTCTGGCCAAGTCTGGGTCTTTCTTCACACTTGGCCCTCAGAGCTCTGGGTTCAGGAAAAACTGGGCATGATGAAAGAAGATAGTGTCAGGCAGACACCCCCTTGAGGACCTTTGGAACCTTTAATGAATTTGTTATACCAGGGAATAATCTTCTCTAATGTTCAGACTTAGCTTTTAATGATGGACAGTTCAGGGGTCAGGACCTAAGGTTAAGACTCCAAGCTGCCTTATTTCCCACTTCTTTTCCTGGTGACCCTATTACTTCCTTCAAAG
>VMDO01004133.1:0-130115 GCA_007922755.1 Pedetes capensis
GATCCTTTGCTCTGATTCATCCAGTCTTGAAGAGAAAGATTCTTTAGCCGTGTTCAATTCTGATAACTTGGATTGGGTATCAAGCAAAGTGGCTTGATTTTTCTTAATCATTTCTAACTGTGATGACAGAGCAGTTTCCAAATTAGAAAACTTTCTTTCAATTATCTCCAGTGTATTTTTAGTATTTGTCTTTATTTCTTTTAGCATGCTTATAACCATGACTCTGAACTCCGACTCAGAGATCTCTAATAATTGCGAGTCATTTGAGTGATCCATTGTGTTTGTATGATCTGTGAAGCCTTCAGCTCCATCCTGCCCCCTTGTGGTTTTTGTATTTTTATTTAATTTTTGCATAGTGCGGTCATGAAAACAGAATCTACCAGTCCGAGTCCAGGGGGGTAAGGGTTAGGGAGGCGATAGATTCCGTTTCTCTTCTGTGGGGTAAGAAATAGGGGGGATCTGGTGATAGAAGAGGTGGAAGGAAGAAGTAGAGGACAGAGGTTAATAGAAATTACCGTCAATGTTAATATTAAGGTTGAGATTTAAGGGATAAATTATTAGAACAATGACACATATATAGCTTAAGAGATAGAGGAGAAGGGTAGAAAAAGGGAAGGGAGTAAGAGAGGAAAGGAGAAATAATAGGGAAGAAAAAGAGAGAAATAAAAAGGAAAAAAAGAAAGGGAAAAAAAGAAAGAAAGAAAAGAAAGAAAGGACAAAAAAGAGGCAAATCTCACATATGCTCTCTCCCAAACACTAATAAAAACACTTGTAGTCGGGTGCGGTGGTGCACACCTGCAATCCCAATGGCTTGGGGGTCGGAGGTAGGAGGGACGCAAGCCCAATTTTTGTGCAACCCAATTAGACCCTGTCTCAAAAAGAAAAAAAAAATGGGGTCCTGGGGTGCAGCATGGCAATCCAGCACCTACCAGATAAGCAGGTGCAGAGCCCTGAATTCAGACCCCCATAGAAGGAAAGAAAAGAAGAGAAGAAAAAAAAATTATAGTACTAATAAAATTAAGATAAAAATTTTTAAAAAGTAAAGTACAAAGAAAAGAGAAAAAATAGAATAAAATATAAAATTCCAGACCTCACGCATAGACTCTCCCCCATACATATAACAATTCTTACAGTCAGGTGCAGTGAAGGACGCCTGGAATCCCTGTGACTTGCGGGATGGGGGCAGGAGGGTCTCAAGCCCAAAATCTGTGCAGCCCAACAAGAGCCTATCTCAGAAAGCAAAAAATGTATTGGCTGGGGCCACAGAGTGTCAGTCCAGCTTCCACTAAGGAAGCAGGCTCAAGACACTGCTAACAGTAAAAACATATTATCTTGAGGTTGGAGTCTGAACTATTACACTCAGTTCGACCAGGTGGATTCGATAATGCAGGGTGCAATGTTCCCAATAGAGCTCAGGGTGACAGTATTTTCACACAGTCCGCAGTAACCATCGGTTTCATTGGGTCCATATAGCCAAGTTCTTCATAACAATCTGGATTTAATTGGGGCCCCGAGTGCCCAAAGAGACTGTTCCACGAAACACTCCGCAACTACTGTACTGTTCGAGAGGCAATGAAACCTGTGGGGTCTTCCCTGAAGATCTCTCTGTCCCACAGAGATCGGGCATCAATTCCCTAAATCAGAGATTTCCTCCCCACAGCCTTGTTGTGTGTTGCGGTCGCGCTCGGAACTTCTCCGCCAGGGGCGAGCTGCGCCGCCGAAAAGGAGCTCCCTGGCTGCGAGCCAGGGCGAGCAGTTTCTGCCGAGAAGGAGCTCCACGGGGGCTAGCAGCTTCCACCGAGAAGGGGCTCCCTGGCCGCCCGTGACTTAGCCGCCTCCACAAGCCCCAGCTCTCTCCGCAGCACAGTGGGGTTATTTGGGTTCACCTCTGATGTGTCTGGGATCCGGATATATGTGTGCCCAAATTTCTGTGGAGTTCGCGATCGTAGGCCTGACCCGCTGCAACAGAAGGGAGGAGAGCCACGCCTCAGCTCTAGACGCGGATCGCTGGCACCGGCTTCCCCCGTTTGCTCCGCGGCCGCTATCAAATTTGCATACATTCTTAATACCTTTTTTGTTTTTTGTTTTTTGTTTTTTACAAGTGCAAAATCTTCATAAATAAAACCATTAGGTTATTTCACTTCCATACTGTTACTGTTGTTCTTGTTGTTGTTGTGTGCCTTCAAGTAGGGTCTGACTCATATTGAACCTACATATAACAGAATGAAACACTCTCGAACATTGTGCCATGCCTAACACTGTGTTCCCAGTTACTCATAGAGTTTTCAATGGTTGATTGCTTAAGGATTGTTTTGGGAGTGAGTTGCCAGAAACTTCTTCCATTTTTGTGGTGCTGGGGATCAAACCCAGAGCCTCAGAACATGTAGAGCAGTGCTCTACCATCTGAGCTAAACCCCAGACCATATTGTCATTACCTACTGTTTATTTTTAGAATAACCCAGGAGAGAAACAAAGACAGATAAATTTTAACTATTTGGTTTTTATTTTTACTTTCTTCCTTTTAATTTTTACTTGTTAGAGATTCTGGCTTAATTTAGGACCTGTAGTGAATGCTGTGGTTTGCTGCCCAGACTCCCCTTACAATAATGAGGCATGAGAAATTTAACACCCAGTGGGTCCTAGTGAAGTCCCTTTCTAAGAAATGCTCTGAGACAAAGAAAGCCATCCTGCCCAAAGCCATTCCCTTTCCCCAAGGTCAGCCTTGTGTCAAGTGGCTTGTTGGTTTACCTAGGTAGCGCATAAATGTCTGAATCCCTTGCTAAAAGATAAGATAACTCTGACAGGGCCATCTCAGCCTCAGAGTACATATGTGAGTCTGTTGTGACTCATCTACTCTAAATTTCCCCTCTGCCCAACTCCACATCTTACACTGCTCCACAAATTTTCCTAATAAACTTCCTATAGGCAAATATGTATTTCATGGGTAAATAACTAAAAACAACAGCCTCATATACACATTAATATGTAAATTTGAAAATCACAGTCACCTTTGGACACTGTAGACTAGCATCTCAAAGAGAAAGTTTAGAATATGGGATGGAGTTAGATTGATAGAGAAAATTAATCACAGAAGTCTTTTTCTCCAAGGAGGACATTATAGCTACAGAATCCAAGAGTTATCAACCAAGAAATGGCTTCCTATGATGTAACAGTTGTACTATAAGCAACAGTGCATTGCCAAAGGACTGAATGATGGAATGCAGATATCTACTGTTCCTTCTGCCAACTAGTGTGGGACCTTGGGCAGTTGGCTTCTTCATGACTGATTGACTATGTATTCTCTAGATCTCTTCCTATTCCATGGGGATTGGATTTTTTCCATGCTGTGGGAGAGATACTATTTATATAAACTTAGTTGTTAAAAATCATTAGAGAAAAACACATTTCTTTATTGAGATTTCTTCAACAAGAATGCCAAAGACCACAAACAGAGGTGAATGACAGGTTTGAAAAATGGACGATAATTCATCACAGCAAAGGAGGTGTGAAAGCAGCCCTAACGGTTCTGAAAGACTGGACCTCAGAAGGTAGGAGAGTGTGGTGGCCTCCAGAGGAGGAGTCTTAGAAAATGTTATGTCTCCTTCCTATTTGGAAAGTGACTGGACTCCCACTGATAAAACAAAATGAAACACAAAATGATGAAAGTATATTCTCTCTCTCTCTCTCTCTCTCTCTCTCTCTCTTTCTTTTCTTGTCATTTCTTTCTTGGTATGCTGGGTCAAATACAAATATCTACTATGACTTCTTTATCCTCTGTCACTTGCCTATAGGAAGTTTATTAGGAAAATTTGTGGAGCAGCTGACCAATTCTTTCTTCAAGGAAAACTAAAAAAGTAAAAGCCTAGATTAAATCAATCTCCTCCCACTGCTCCATCAGAGAGATTCCAACACAGCAAGGACTGAAGGCCAGCTTGCTGGAGAGAAAATAAATGAACAAGTGGAATATTTGGTGTTGCTTTCCTCTTAAGGCATTTGTCAATTTTTGATTGATAGTTGAGAGACTAAAAATGTTGCCGGAGATTTGTCTGTCTAATGGAGTTGGGATACAAAATAATGGAATTCAGAGATCATTATGGGAAGAGACCTAGTTAACGTCCAGGATTTCAGTTGAGATTCCTAAAGATTTACTTCTGAATAGTAAGCCAGAAATAGATTAGCCCACACACAGGCAAAAGATGCAATCTAGCTCAGTTTCAATTTCAGAATTTTCCTTACCCTAACTGCCCACCAAAAGCAAAATTTCCTAGAATTTTTCATAGCCTGTACAAAGCATTCAATTAAAAATTTATTGGACTATAGGAAATAAGGAGAAATAACTAATAAGAAAACAATATTCTAAAAATGTCTTTCTGCATGATCTCAGAAGCTAAGCAGGGTCAGCCTGCTTAGCTGACCGTGGATGGGAGAACACCTGGAAATAACAGGTGGTACAGGCTAGAGAGAAGGACTTGGCAGCCACTCCTGAAACAATCTGCCATTGAAAATCCTACGAATAGCAGAGAAGCACTGACAATAGTGCCAGGCATAGCACAGTGTCAGACAATGTTTCCTTCTGCTGTACATAGGGTCACTAAGTGTCAGACCGACTCAGCGCCTAACAACAACAACAACAAAAATGTCTATAAGCAGTCCCAGACGTTGAAATTATCAAGTACCCACTTTGTGTTAGCTAGTTAGTACCCTTGTTCTCTTCGTTCATTGAGGACCCTCTGGTATGTTGAAGGTGATGTAGCCTAATTTATGTAATAATTTGTGTTGATGAATGAAGAAAACTTTTCTTCTAACCTCATGAGTCATTTGATAAATTTTAATAGTGCTTCTAAGCAAATAACTATTGGTATAATTCAAAAGGGATGATGAAAATTTCAGACTATGTAGGAGAAAAGAATTATGGTAAAATGGCAACATGTAAGGGTAAGATTTTGAAGACAGGAAAGGTACTTTGGGGAATCCTCTAATCGCTTTATACAGGCAGCTGTCCAGCCTGACTACATGGATGATAAATTGTTAGCATGCATAATTCATCATTAGCCTGTCTGATTTTTGTTCCTGTCTGATCTGCATACTATTGCTGTTCTCTGCTTTGAGACCTTCTTCGGTATTTCATGTAGTTCTTTTGTTTTAAAACACTAATGAGGTATGATGTGCTTTAAGCAAAGCAGCTGTAAATCTATTAGATCTGTCACAGCCAGTCTCAAAGCCATCAGGACACGATCGCTGGAATAAGAAATGTAGATTACCTTCTGCTGGCTATGCTAGATGAAGACAAACTTTGCTTGAGGAGTCTAGGGGTCCAAAAAGATGAGAAGCACAGCAATGTTGGTTTTGTTTTTAGAGAAAGGGCATGACATAAAATAATATTTTTAAGTCTAGGTACACTAAAGGAAGACAACAGAGGGGTGTGTGTGTGTGTGTGTGTGTGTGAGAGAGAGAGAGAGAGAGAGAGAGAGAGAGAGAGAGAGAGAGAGTTATAGTGTCAAAAGTGATAAAAGTAAAAGGAGGGAAAATAAGAAATTCAGTTTGAAGATTGAATAGTTAGGCCCAATAGAGCTATTGTTCTGTCAGTGTTGATGTTACAAATCCCTATCTTTAGGAGTTTATAAAACCCAGTTAGACCTGAAACAAAGTACACTAGAATCTAGCCAGCAAGCAATTTTTAAAAAGTTGAATAATAGATCTTGATCACTTTTAACTCTAGGCTTCGCAAATTGCTGACATCAAACCACCCTGAATGTGCCGACCTTGTTTGACCTGAGAATGAAATTGACTTCTTTCAGACACATTTTTGGTTTATATAAGTACAAAATGATCTTCACGGGTACTTTAATTTGGGTAAATGTAGAAATTAAGCTTCATCTGTGCGTTCAGTGGGTATTATCTTAAGAATGGATTTACTACTGTGTCTTGCTTGAATTAAGCATTTTTAGTAGATACTGTATAAGCACCTGATTTCATTTTGAGTAATGCTCAGCATCTTAACGACCTGAGTGAAAGTAAGACCTTAAACTGAGATTTGATAGATGATATAAACTAAATATAAGATGCCAACACAATATAGCTGGTCAGGTAGTTTTCGTCCACTCTGCCTTTATCCAGCATTGCTACATAAATATTGCGATGTTTTATTGCTTTTGTCTGAGAGACAGAGAACAGAAAAGGATGGGAAAGAGTCAATAGAATGGATACTGAAGGTATTGTAAAAGAAAGAGCTAAAAAGGTAAAGTGGTGGAAGAAAAGACATGAGAAGAAAAAGGGGACCCAGAAGCAGATTTATATCAATACTAGTAACTTATTTATTAAACATTATGCTGTCATAAGTATGATTAATACCACATATTTAGCTGCTCATCATTCATCTAATTAATGAATAGTCATTGAGCACCTAATTTATGCCAGGAACTTTTCTGTGTTAGAAATATGGCAGTGAAACAAACAAAAATGCCTGCCTGTGAACTTACATCTCCATTGATGGATGAATAGATAAGAAAAATGTGGTAAATACATTCAATGAAATGTTATTTAGCCTTAAAAAGGAAGAAAATTCTGATATGAGCTACAACATAGATAGACCTTGAGGACATTATACTAAGTGAAATTAGCCAGTCACAAAAGACATACTGTCTGGTTCTCGTTGTTATTGTTGTTAGGTGCCATCAGGTCGGTATCTGACTCAGAGCGACCCTCATAGGGTTTTCAATGGCTGTCTGTTTCAGGATTGCCTTGGGGGTGGATTGCCAGGTCCTTCTCCCATTTTTGCGGTGCTGGGAATTGAAATCGGGACCTCAGAGACTGCAGCGCCACGCCCTACCAGATGAGCTAAATCCCAGCCCTGGTTCTCCTTAGAGAATCTTAAAATGGTTAAGATGGTCAATTTCATTTTGTGTGTATTTTATAGCAAGAAAAAAATAGAAAACAATTCCCTGCTTTGTAAAGGTTTGTTGTTGTTGTTGTTAGGTGCCCTGAAGTCCAGTCTGACTCATAGAGACCCTCATAGGATTTTCAATAGTTGACTGTTTGAGGATTGTTTTGGGAGTGGGCTACCACGTCCTTTTCTCTTTTTTGCCATGCTGGGGATCAACTCAGGATCTCAGAGAGTGCAGTGTAGCACTCTACCAGCTGAGCTAAACCCTAGCCCAAGGGTAGCTTATTATCTAGTAAGCTTGATACCATCCTTGTTGTTGTTTGGTGCCGTCGAGTCGTGTGCGACTCATAGTGACCCTCATAGGGTTTTCAATGGCAACTCTTTTGGGATTGCCTTGGGAGTGGGTTGCCATGTCCTTCTCCCATTTTTGCTGTGCTGGGAATTGAACTTGGGACCTCAGAGACTGCAGAACGGCGCTCTACCAAGTGAGCTAAATCCCAGCCCACCATCTTCCTAGTTCATAAATAATCAGTAGGTAGATCTCAGAAAGTATAATATGTAATAGTATTTTTAATTTTTTCAATTATTCATGGAGAAATATAGACCAAATGAGCACTGGGTCTTACAAGATTCTAAAAAAATGTAGTATAAATTTTAGTATTCATGACTCAAAGTAGTCCATTAGTACTTTTTTTTTTTTTCCGCCGTACTAGGTGTTGAACCCAAGGCCTCACATTTGCATGCTTTGCAAGTGCTATACCACTGAGCTGCACCCTCTGCCCATTTTTTTTAGTTTATGAGACAGGGTCTGGCTAAATTACGCAGACTGCCTCTGGTTTAGAACTTGCCATCATCTTGCCTCTGCCTCCTGAGTTGCTGGGATTACAGGTGTGTGCCACTATACCCGGCTTTTGGTACTTCTTATCAACATGTGTTCTTGTAGAGCAAGGAAACATTGCCTGGTTTAAAGTTGAGAAAGTTGTACGTCAGGGCTGTATACTCTCACCATATCTTTTCAATTTCTATGCTGAGCAAATAATCTGGGAAGCTGGACTTTATGAGGAAGAATGTGGCATCAGGATTGGAGGAAAACCCATTTACAGCCTGCGTTATGCAGATGACATAACTCTGCTTGCTGAAAATGAAGAGGTTTTAAAACATTTACTGATGAAGATCAAAGATCATAGCCTTCAATATGGATTGCAACTGAACATCAACAAAACAAAAATCCTTACAAGTGGGTCAGTATGCAACTTCACAATAAATGGAGAAAAGATTGAGGTTGTCCATGATTTTGTTTTGCTTGGCTTTGTAATCAACACCCATGGAAGCAGCAGTCAAAAAATCAAAAAATGCATTGTTTTCAGAAAAGCTGTGGCAAAAGACCTCTTTAGAGTATTGACAAGTAAAGATGTCACATTGAAGACGAAAGTGTGCCTGACTCATGCCATGGTGTTTTCATGCATCATATGGTTGTGAAAGCTGGACATTGAACAAGGGAGACAGGGAAAGAATTGATGCTTTTGAATTGTGGTGCTGGAGATGCATATTGAATATACCATGGACTGCCAAAAGAACCAACAAATCTGTCCTAGAAGAAGTGCAACCAGGGTGCTCCTTGGAAGCAAGGATGGCTGAACTGCATCTTACATATTTCAGACATGTAGCTAGGAGAGACCAATCCCTGGAGAAAGAGATCATGTTTGGGAGAGTGGCAGATCAGCGAAAGAAAGGAAAACCCTCCACCAAATGGATTGACACAGTGTCTACAACAATGGGCTTAAATATAAATAAGATTGTGTGCCTGGCACAGAATTGGGAAGTGTTTAGATCTGCTATACATAGGGCTGTTGAGTCAGACGTGACTCGTCTGCACCTAACAACAACAACAACAATTTGTGCTCTTTTAGGTACTTTTAGGGCTGTCCTACTGAAAAGAGACTAAGATCAGTCTCTAGCAGAGGCAGCGGCAATGGGAGATACAGCCCAGTGCTATTGCCGCTGGCCTAAGACAAGGCGTTCCCCCTCCTAGCAACCTCCATGCAAGTGAAGCACATCCTTCACTCTGCTGCAGAAAAGAATTTCAGGAGGAGTTAGAGTGAAACTCAGTGAGTTTATTAAATACAGATAAGAAATAGTATGGGGGTGGGATTTAGCTCAGATGGCAGAGTGCCGCTCTGCAGTCTTCCAGGTCTAGGGTTTGATTCCCAGCACTAAAAAAATGGGAGAAGCATGTAGCAATCCACTCCAGAGGCAATCCCAAAACAATCAGCCATTGAACTCTATGAGGGTCACTATAAGTTGGACCCGACTGGACAGCACCTAACAACAAGAAGAAATAGTGCACACTTTAGATTTAAGCATGGACATTTGGAGAGAATAAAGAGATAAATGAATAATAGTACATGTCTGTATGGACACAAGTGTCTCAAGAGAGATTTGCACTGGAGTGTCTTAATAATAGCTATATATGACCCTTGACACTACATTGCTCCAAGGATGTAATTTATAACTGCATTTATAGATCAAGCAAAGTTGAAAATTAAGCAAAGTTTTAAAACTAAGTAAAAACTGTATTAGCTGGCTTACAGATTTTTCTTATCTTATTTCCTTTTGTAAATGAAATTGTACCATGGTTTTAAGATGAGCAGTGTTTAAGCTTGGAGGTGTGAGGGCAGCGCTAATAAGTTAAACTCAAAGGTTGCAAACATTTAGGCCCTATGTAAGCATAATCTATTTGCTATTTCTGGCACTCTTGTTTGAGATCCCTTAGGAAAACAAGCATTGTCTGTGTGTAACAGTCTTCACTGATCTTGTCACCAGTGGGAGATATAAATAGATTCCTTGAGTTAAAGTTGCTAACTCTCAGCCAGGAGGGGATGTAACTAGATTTCAGAGTGAGGGGTTTCTTTTCCTTCCCAGGTCCCCTAAATTTCCTTGTCTTTCTGTGCTGCTTCAGCAGCAGACATGGGAATCCCAATTGAAAGAATCTGTATGGATTACGGTGATACCTTAAGATACATATACATCTTTGTTATTCACACCAAGCCCCTTTCAATCATATCTAAATTTATGCTAATAATCTGACTCTTAGGGGTACCCTAGAAAGTCTCAGAATGGGGGCCAGTTGCAAGAAAAACCAACCATTTGGTCAGAGGGGAAAAGTACAGGGGCTGGAGATTCATTTGATCAGAAAAAGCCAGTGATGTCATCCGTCATGGCTACGTAATGGAGCCTCCCTAGAAACCTTTCTATGACAAATCCCTAAATGACAGGGTTTAGAGAGGTGCTAGGAGGGTTGTGCATCCAGAGATGGCACAAGAGCTCTGTACTCTTCCTTTGTGTCCTGCTTTTCTTCTCTATCTGGTTGTTCCTGAGGTGAATCCTTTGTTGTTGCTGTTGTTGTTGTTAGGCACCATCAAGTCGTGTTTGACACATAGTGACCCTCGTAGGATTTTCACTAGCTGATTGTTTTGGGATTGCCTTGGGAGTGGATTGCCATGTCCTTCTCCCACTTTTGCAGTGCTATGAATCGAACTCAGGCCCTCAGAGACTGCAGATTGGTGCTCTACCAACTGAGCTAAATCCCAGCCTGAATCCTTTGTAATAAACTAATAATAGCACACAAAGCACTTTTCTGAATTCTGTGATTCTAGCAAATTGATGAACCTGAGGAGAGGGTTGTGGTAAGCCTTAAATTCATTGATGGTTGGTCAGAAGTGCAAGTGACAATCTGGGTCTTGCAATTAGTGTCTGAAGTCTTGTAGTACTGAACCTTTAACCTGTAAGTCTGAGCTAACGCTAGGAAGTTAGTGTCAGAATTGAACTGAATTATAATCATCCAGTTGGGATCTGGAGAGTTGGAGAATTAGTAGGTGTAAGAACAAGGAAATCAATTCAAAACAAACAAACAAACAACAACAACAAAAACCCAATTCAAGTTTAGTATCAGAACTATTGTGAATAAAAAAAAATTCAGGCAGACTATTGAGCAAACCAAAGCCAAGAAGAATTCAAAGTGCCTAGACTCACTACTAGCCAAATGGCCAGTGCAGCCTTCTTTATCCTGCTGCAGAACTGAGAGGAAGGAGAGAAACTTATGGACCCTGATTTGCCCATCTTGGAAAATTACTATGTAAGGGCCTTTTAAATAAATGACATTCACCTCATTAGGCCCAGTAGTCCTGTCCCCAAGCTGGATTACTCCTTACTTATGACCTGTTTTCAGATGTTTCCCCTTTGAAGATCAGTGATGGTTTCTGTGGACCACCTGACCAGCTTCATCTGGATATTTTAAAATGATGTTTCCAGAACCAGCCAGGGTTGAATCTCTGGGGAAAAGACAGGAATCTGAGTATTTACCAAGCCTTTCAGCTGACTGGAAATCATGTGAATGTTTGAGTGTCACCATTGAATGGGGTTTTCTTGAACGTATTTGGGACACAAAATAAGTTTTCTGTTAAATGAAACTGAGCCTAGGACTTATGGCCTTCATTTCACCTGATGCATGGACATTATTATTACTATTATTTTTAACAGATCACTGCATAAAGATCAGTTCTACTACCAGGAATGATTGCAACAGATCAGAGTGCTACCTGGCAATTATAAATGACAAGTCTCACCATAAGAAAGGGTATGTTTTTCACAGAAAAGAACTTAGGTTTTTCAAGCTCTCTCTGATATTTCTTCCCATATAAGCAGATAAACAAAGCTTCCCATTATATCTTTACACCTTCAATATTTAATGCATATAGATCAAATGACTATAATCATGGGGAACATCACATTGCTGGGAGGCTTGCTAGAAAAAAAGACAAAACTAATTTACTTCAGGCTGATATAATCCTTCAATTTAAAGGATGAATGACTTCAGAAAATTCTCCTGGTCTCCTAAATGTTCAACCATGTGATTTCTCTTTCTCTTGAATTTCTTAAGAATTTAATATCCATGTAACTCACTTGGTATTTAAACTGTTGCAGCCTTGCATCATTACACTTGGTGTGTCTCACTACCTAGGCAGATTATAAATGTGTAGAAGGAAGATACTAGTATCACATATGTAGAATGAGAGTTCTGGAAAAGATTTCCTTGCTCTCTAAATGAATAAGTCTGTGAAACTTTTATATCTGTATGTTTAGTGTTTAGTACTATGCCTGCTATTTAAGTGGATGTTCAGGAAGTGCTTTTTGAGTTAACATGAAATATGAACTTTGAAGGCTGGTCTAGACTGCATGGACTTAATAGTTACAGCAGTGGACATAGTAACACTTCAGCAGTGTGTTCCTGAGTCTTCTGAGAAACGTGGTGTTACTTTCTATTACCTAAAAGAATTTATTAGAAGATAATCAGCAAATGAACAAGCTCCTTAGAGACAAGGTAGTAAACACTGATAGTTTAAAACCTCTTTCTAGAAAATTCTATTACTCAGACATCCCTTTTATAACTAAGGAGTTTCACAGAATCAAACAAAAAAAATATATCCCCAAGAGAACAAATTGAAGAAGTTGCAGTATTGGGTTGAAGTAGAAGCAGCTCAGCAACTGCAAATTCAATAAGGAGTTTTGTGGTTTGATATTACAGAATTAAATTTCTGTATATTGTATTTCATATATATATATGCTGCAATTGCATACACTATCCATTTTAACTAACATAAATTCATTGTGTTTCCACTTATTGAAAATCTGTTACTCAGTTTGTTGAATATTTTGTCTCTATTAGAAAAAGGCAAAGACAAATTGAGCAGAACATAGGTGAAACCAACTTGGAAGCCAACACCTACTTTTCTCAGAGTAAGTACCCACAAATTCCTTTCATCAGAGAGAGCAAATGATTTAGTTTCTTTACATATAACAAAGCGTAAGTTTAGAAATTTATTTGGAGACTAATTTTCAAAAATGATTAATTAATTATTTTAACGGACAAGTAAAGATTTTATATATTTATTGTATACAACATAATATTTGATACATGTAGATCTATGGAAGGGCTAAATTAAGCCAATAAACATATACATTACCTCGCATACTTATTATTAATTTTTTTGCACTACTTGGGGATTAAACCCAGGCCCTCACACAAAGTTTGTAAGTGCTGTACCACTGGGGTGCACCCACAGCCCATTTTTCAATTTTTTATCTTGAGACTAGGTCTCAATTATGCATGCTGCCTCGGGCCTCAAACTTGCAATCTTTTCTGCTTCAGCCTTTCAAGTCGCTGAAATTGCAGATGTGAGCTACTATACCCAGCCTAAATATTAATTTTTGTGGTGAGAACACCTAAAATATACTCCCAGCATTTTCTTAGTAATTTTTTAGTTAGTATACAACTTAATG
This sequence comes from Pedetes capensis, assembly GCA_007922755.1. Taxonomy (NCBI): domain Eukaryota; kingdom Metazoa; phylum Chordata; class Mammalia; order Rodentia; family Pedetidae; genus Pedetes; species Pedetes capensis. The sequence goes on from VMDO01004133.1 coordinate 13,223, forward strand.
GGTTTCACTATAACATTTTCGTACATAGATATCATTGTACATTATTCATGTTCACCTCCATTATCCTCTCATGATCCTCCTGCCTGCTGCTTATCCCCTTCCTCCTCACCAATGATTCTCCTTCTGCTTTCATGTCTTGTGTGTGTATATTCCATCCTCTATTGTATCACATTTTCTTTACCCATTCATCATGTATTGGTGACACCTAGATTGTTTCCCCATCTCAGCTATTGTGAATATGCTGTAGTGAACATGTAGATTAATTTTTAAAGTCATATAATCATTTCTCTCCATAAAGAGTGTATTGCAGGCACTCTACCTTCTATCTTCATTCCTGTTTCTCTTTCATACATTTGCCTATTAATAATAACAATTATTTGTAGAACACTTGGTAGCACATACTGGCTAAAGTGAATTGAAAGTATTATCTAATATTCAGAACTTCTCTATGTGCCTAGAGATACAAAATGACCATGTGGATGATGAAACTAAGAGATTACAGAGTTCGTGAATCACCTAAAGTAAGAGCCTGTTGTTGTTGTTGTTAGGTGCCCTCGAGTGGGGTCTGACTCATAGCAACCCTAGGTACAATAGAAGGAAACACTTCCCAACTGTGTGCCATGCCCAGCTCTGTGTCAATGCTTCTCTGCTACTCCTACGGCTTTTGATGGCTGATTGTTTCAGGAGTGGGCTGCCAAGTCCTTCTTCCATTTCTGTAGTTTTGGGGATCAAACCCAGGGTCTCAGAGTGCACAGAGCAATTGAGCTAAAAATAAAAGTCTACATGTTCTAAATCCAGAGTCTACCAGAACATTATACAAATCTGTCTAGGAATTATTTAAGGAGTGAGTGAGAGCCTGAGAAAGTAGGGGGTTTCCTATGTAACTGTAGCTCTGGTACAATTTAGAGAAATTGAAGGTAATAAGAGAATAGTGTAGAAATGGACTTCTCTTGGATCATGTAGGAAGGGAAGATTCTTTAAAGTTATCTCAGTTCTTTTCCTTTACCAATACATATTACCTACTTAAAGACATTACCCACCCAAATTGGAACCTTTCTGAAAGCAAATGCATGTCTGATATTTATGATTACTTCTTTAGCCTCTAGCAGAAGAGAAGGCTAGATTCATCTGATAAGGACTCCACCAATATTGACTAAGTGACAAATGTTACAGGACAATGGTCACTGTACCAGTCTTAGTAGTAGTGTAGTGCTTTTTCTGGTGCTCCTCTGCCAAAGGGGGACATTAAAACATAGAATAAATTTCAATCTGAGGAAGGTTATTCACCTAAAATTTTCATGATAGTGAAGCTATAAGTAAGAAGTTGACTATTAGCAGTATTGAATACAGGAAAGAGAAAAAAGCACATCCCACATCTCACAAACTTCCCTTTGGCCACAAGTCACAATGATAGAAGAGATGCTCTGGATCAGGCTGAGTGCTCCATCTGTGGTTGGGCTGAAACAGAATCAAGAGGAAGAAAGCAGTCCTAACTCAAATGAACCAGCTTCCACCTTCTGGCCAAGCTACAGAATTTGCTCAGAACTGGATTTGAGTGTAGCACTGGATTGTGTTTGGGAGGGTGCCCAATCCTCAAATCCATCGTCATGATTCAGCAACTAAGTATGTATCTGAAAGAGGATGTCAAACCAACCTTTCCTGTAAGCAGCTGTCCAAAGATTAACCAATTTCCAGGAAATATGGTCCAAAAGGAGGTGAAATGTTAATAGTGTTACCCAGGGAGACAATTTAGTAAATGTCGCCAGAACAAAGGTTAAAATGGCAAAAGTCCACAAAGCTATTATCGATTAAACTTCAACAACAACAAAAACCAGGTACTGTTACCATGGGAATTAGAGACCCAAGTATTGTCAGGTTTCTAAGCTCTTCAAGGGAAGCCCAAAAACCAGATTTTTAGGTTAATTGTTGACAGCTAATTTAATTTTTTAAAATTACTATGTAGGTTAAAGACATAAGCAACCAATTTGTTGGTAATCCATCATTTTGTCACCTCCAAAAAGGAATAAAATATATATGTTAAAATTATGAAATGAAAACCTTACATTTTAGAGAGATCAACTGCATTGGTTTGCTGAGGCTGCTATAATACAGACTAAGTAGCTTAAACAGAAATTTAGTACTATTGCACAGTATGGTGAATATGTTGTCGTTAGGTGCCGTAGAATGGAATTCAACTCACAGAGGTCCTATGTACAAAAGAACAAACCACTCTGTGACATTGTGCCATGCTCAACACTATGTTAGTGCTTTTCTGCTATTCATAGGATTTTTAATGGCTGATTGTTTTGGGAGTGGGCTGCCAGGTCCTTCTCCCATTTTTGTAGTGCTGGGCATCAAACGCAGGCCCTCAGAGTGCACAGAGAAAGCATTCTACCAACTGAGCTAAACCCCAGGCCTGACTTTACCTTAATCACCTGTTTAAAGGATCTGTCTTCATGTACATTCCATTCTGAGGTGCTGAGGATTAGGATTTCAACACAAGAACTTGGTAGTTCATCCTGTTAACATCAGCTTTAACCAGAAAGTTTCCTTCATAGACAAGATGATTATATATCTTGGTTTTCCAAGCACAATATAATTTTGCATTTGGTATTCCAGCATAAATAATAGACCTGCTGCCCACTTTAAAAAGTATCCTTGTTTGAGTGGCAAATTTATGGTCACTTTATTCACAAAAACCTATACATATTTTATAAAGGACCTATTTATAAAAGACTTATTAGTCATAATTTAACAGATATAAATAGGTTATTTCTCAATATTAAAAAATTTGATTAATTAATGGAGGCAGTAAAAATGAATACTGCAATAAATCAGCATAATAAAACTCAATTACACTCCATAAATATTTACTGATTGTCTATCATGTAGCCATTGATCATGTAGATACTGTAGATGAAGTAGAGAACAGAAGTCTGCTCCTTTACTGTCATGGTGTTTCTATAGAGTACAAATAGATTCAATTAACATAATAAAGTATATTATGAGAATGTGAGAGATGACATCCAAAAAGACAAATTAATTGAAACAACATAATTTCCTGAAAACTAATAAAACAGAATCAATCATCAAGGGTATAATTAGGAGAGGTGCAACAAAAATAAAACTTAGAGCAGAAATTGAAGGTATTGTGACAAGAAAAAAAGTAAAAATAAATTACTATGCACAATTATGTTTTAAAATAAAGAAAGGATGATCTACGTTTCTGGATTTTTAACAAGGGTTAAGTTTTAGACCAAATTTTGCATATATGAATGTAGATCTATTTTTCTGGTGGAAGGGTTCAATACTTTGATCATTTTCCTCAAGGAGATCTTGGACTCCAAAATGCTACAAAAAATATTGTAGTAGAGAGTGTTTTCTACCATTTTAGTGTTGCTTGATAAAAGAAAATTCCCAAATTGGAAGTCTGTTGAGAGCTTATGTATGACCCAGGATAAAAACTACCTATCCTAAATATAATCATAGTTTTCCAAGCATTTGTATTGAGCATGGTCACAATTTCTTTAATTCTCTAGTCCCAATTATGGGGGATTGTAGGAGATCCAGTCCCATTTCCCATAATATTAGTGAGGGCAGGAGGGATCACAGCAAGAGCCCTCTTTTCCTCTTGCTCCAGATTTTGCAGATCCTCCTGAGGGCTTTCCTGCCCTATCTGGCCACCCCGTATCACCCTTTGTCAGCTTCACACTATGCTAGTCTCCACCTTTCTCTAGGGCTCAGCCTCCTGCGAGGCTATAAGTAGCAGTGGCTATGACTGAACATCCCAAGGAATTTTAACAAAGCAAAAGTAACATGAAAGTGGTTGTCAAGAATCACTCTCCTAAGTGTTATCATCCCTGCCCTTGTACAACAATTTCTAATCTCACAAGTTTTGGGAGCCTGTGCACCCTATAAGCACGCTTCCGTCTTTCACATGGTCTCTCTGTCATGTCCCTTCCCTAGTCACAGAATCTTCACTCCTTTTACATTTTCTAGGTTAAAATCATAGCAACACATTGTACAAGACTGTACTTCTTATTATTTTGTACAGCATTACAATTAGTCAAAGTTCTTATTTTTTTCCAGAAAAAGGTTTGCTTGTCTTTTTCTCTTTCTTTCTTTTCCTTTCCTTCCTTCCTTTCTTCCTTTCTTCCTTTCTTCCCTTCCTTCCTTCCTTCTTTTCTTCTTTCTTTCTTTCTTTGTTCTTTCTTTCTTTCCTTCCTTCCTGCTCACTCTTACACACACACTCTCTCTTTTTCTGTCTCTTTCCCTCTCCCTCTCTCCCTTGCTCCCTCTCTCCCTCCCTCCTTACTGTGCTAGAAATTGAATCCAGTGCCTCACACAAGCAAGGCTCATGAGCATATTTTCTAAACAAAAGGACAGCCCAGTAACGCAAAACAGCTGCCATTTCTTAAAAAAAAAAAAAAAAAAAAACCACAATTTTTTCTTCCTTCTGCAGAAATTTAAATTAATAAAAAGACAAACAAGGAGCTAGGAAAGAGGACAATGATGAGACAATCAGAAATTTAAAAATCAAGAAAAGGAAGGAATGTGGTTGATTAGGTTGATTATTCCAGATCTGGATTCAGTAAAACTCCTTCTCACCCTCCACTAAAATGAGACTTCAGATGAGACTATATCTGATGAAAGAAGAGAAAGACAAAATTGTGAAATGCTTCCTCCACTGTAAACAGGATCAAAGTTATCAAGTGAGTTTTGTGAGACAAGATCAAGAATTCACTTGGAAAGAGCTTTAATGAGTGGTTTCATGTGATTTCATATTTTCGAAAATTGTTGTTATTGGTGTTCCGTGCCCTTGAGTTGGTGTCTGACTCGTACCGACCCTAAGTACAACAGCTGAAACACTATTATTAGTGCATCTCTGTTATTCATAGGGTTTTCAATGGCATACTGTTTTTTGAGAGTGGGTTTCCAAGTCCTTATCCCAAGCCGACAGCACCTGATGTTCCCAGGTGGTCTTCCACTCAAGTTCTAACCAGTAACCAGGCCCCACCCTGCTCAGCTTCCCAGATCTGACCAGATCAGTCACTACTTCAGTATGGCTGCAGGTAGTTTTAAAAATAGCATCATGTAAATTCTAATGTTATAAAACTAAGCAAAAAAAGTCTGTGCAACAAATTTAATCACAAATGATAAACTCAAAAAAGTGTAACTTAAAAATAAATACAAAATGCTGTGAATATAGGTTAGTAGTAGAGCACTTGTCAAGCAGGCATGAAGACTTGGGTTCAATCCCCAGCACTGCAAAATAAATAAATAAGTAAATTTTAAAAAATAAAAGCAGAGTAACAGATAATAGGACTAGCATAGCAATTACTTATGTGAATGATAATATTTAAATCACTCACCAAAAATAGTATGTTGTATTTACATAAGGACTAAAATACAATAATTTACATAACATGTAATATAATATATAACACTACAGTAGAAAAGTTTGTGATAAAAAGTTGAATAAGAAAAACAAAAACATAACTTTCAAGTGGAGTTTAAGGCAAATGTAGTAATAAATAGCTAACATTTATATAGTGCTGGGTTTATACACTTGTTTTAGTGTATTTGCTATGAAGCAAATACTGTAATTATCTTCATTTTCAAGATGAGATTGAGATACAAAAACTCTAGATAATTTAACCAAGTTCCCATAAATAGCAGGGCTAATATTTGAACCCAAGAGTTTTCCTCTACAGATTACACTGTTCTTAGTTCATGGCAATTTTTTTCAAATCCCAAAGAAAACAGAAACCAAGAGCAAATTAGTAATCTATAATTTGAAATAATTGATATTTACCAGAATTTATAGATCATAAACAAAGATTATCCATTTTTAGTGTGTAGTTTATATACCAAAATTGCCTGTATAATAAAAACTCAGTAAAATCCATACAAATTGAAAAAGAAAAATAACCTGAAGAATATATTTTTAGTTCGCTATTCATCCACTTCTGAAGCAATCCTGAAACAATCAGTCATTGAAAACCCTATGAGGGTAGCTAGGAGCCGGACCAGACTCTATGGCACCTAACAACAACAATAGCAACACTTCAGTAAAAGCAGAAAAAAGTGAATTTAGGCAAAGAAAGCTGATGTTTTCAACAAAAATATTCTCTAAAGTGACAACTGGGTCAAGAACTCTAGTAAGACTAAAATAAGACTAAATGCTGAATCAAGAAACTAGCAATAGAATATTTCTGAAATGATAAAAGTTTAACTCATGTATAAATTGAAAGCCTATGGAATGTCTCTGGGTCTGGTGGCACAGGCCTGTAATTCCAGTGACTCGGGAGGCAGAGGGAGGAGGATCACAGGTTAAAGGCCAAAGGCAGCCTGCGTAATTTAGTGAGACCCTGTCTAACAATAAAAAGCAAAAACCAGCCTGAAGTTACTGCTCAGTGGTGAGAGCCTGTGAAGCATATGTAGGACCCTGAGTTAAAGCCCCTAGTACCACAAAAAGAAGAAAGAAAGAAAGAAAGAAAGAAAGAAAGAAAGAAAGAAAGAAAGATTATGGAATGTAAAGCCCAAACCAGTAATCAAAGCAAAAAGTGGATTTAAATTTTGTAATATTTTTATGGGATTACAAATAAATTAAGCAAGCATTCAGTTTAAAACTTCAGGAAAGCAATTCTGAAATAGCCTTAAGAAAATAGTTCTAAACAGCTGAAAAGAAAATTTAAGACACAAATTATAATATAAGCAAAACAAAATTGAATCTCACATATAATCTTACAGGGAAAACATGCCCTTATTGATGCTCTTTGTATATGGTTGTGAAAACCTTTTATTTAGATTGAGATCACTGGTGAGCATTTTGTCTTCTGTAGCACCTACATGAATAATCTCTCATTCTTTCCAATTTTCATATTCAATTTCTTATTAAATATGTGGGATATTCAAAAAATATTTATAGAAATTCCACAGATTTCTATTCCAACTATTAAGTTACATTTTAACATTTTAGAAAAAAAATAGTCTGACATGCTCCCTTTAACATACTAAGAAATAAAATTAACCACTTAGCCATAAAAGGTAAGATTTTTGCATATTAATAAGTGAAATTAACTTGACTAGGAATATAGATAAAATAAACTTTAGTGTTGCACAACCAGTATTAGAAGGAACAACTTATCTAATCTTGCAGACTTAACATAGTAGGGTGGTGAGAATCATGAATCATCTGAGATTATCTTACAGTAAAATTAAAATAGTCTTCATGAGCTAAGACTTCTAGAAATAAGCTCTGGGAGAGCAAGAACTCTGCATTATTCTGTATTCCTTCCCTAGCATCAAACATATTGTTTGGCATGTGGTAAATACTAAGGAATTTACTGATCGAATGCATCAGAGAAAAATAAAATAAAATGCCCAGATAGAAATGTACCTGGAAAACACAGGAAAAAATTAAAATGTGCAAATGTCTGTATTTCTTAGCTACATTTGCTAAGATGGGCTGGAAGAAGCAATGACATTTCAGTTGTAATGGGAACATTGTTGTTAGTTGCTGTGGAGTCAATGTCCGACTCATAGTGACCCAACATACAACACGTGAAATAGTATTGTCAGTGCTTCTCTGTTATTCATAGAGTTTTCAATGGCTGATTGTTTTTTGCAAATGGGCTGCCAGGTCTTTCCTCCAAGCCTACAGAACCTGCTGTTTTCAGGGGGTCTTCCATCCAAGGACTAACTGCTTAGCTTCCAAGATCTGACAGGATCGGGTGCCATAGTGGTACAGTTGCAGGCAATGAGAACATTAGTGTGCATATATTGTTTTTAAAATAGACTTTACTTTTTACAGAGGATTTAGATTCAGAGCAAAAGTGATTGGATGCTCCTCAGTGTACTGTGCAGTCATGTCCTGATAAATTATTTGTAAGCTGAAAATACTGTAAGTTGAAATACACTTAGTACACCTGATCTACTGAATGAAATCATCCCCCAAATTCCTGTCTGCTTGTCATACACATGTGGGCTTACATATTGCTGTGATGCTGAAAGCTATGCTACTGGTATTTCAGTTACACATAGGGCAGCCTACAGTGGACAGGTTTCAGCTGAACTTCCAGACTAAGACAGACTAGGGAGAAGGACCTGGCAGCCTACTCCCAAAACAATTAGCCATTGAAAACTATGTATAGCAGAGCAGCACTGCCAAATATAATGCTGGAAAATGAGCTCCCTGACCCCTAGGCTGGAAAGCATTCAAGAAACAACTGGGAAGAGTTGGCTCCTCAAAGTAGAATTGACCTTAATGATAGGAATGGAGTAAACCCCCTGGGTCCTCTATCTGCTGTTGTGGCCTGACTCAAAATGAGAAGAAACATAATGGATGCAACAGTGGGCTCCAACATAAAAAGATCGTGTGTATGGTATAATGTTGGGTAGTGTTTCCTTCTATTGTACATAGGGTCACTATGAGTCAGACCTGACTTGATGGCACCTAACAACAACAACTGAACATCATAGCTTAGCACATAATACACTGTAGGGTATTGGGTGTTCACCATATGATCATGTGACTGGGGGCTGTGGCTCCCTGCTAATTCTCCAGCATCATATGATGAAACTATTCTACCACACATTGCTAGTCCAGGAAAAAACCAAAATTCAAAATTTGAAGTTTAATGTTTATTGAATTCATATCACTTTTGCACCATAGAAGAATTGTAAATAGAACCATCATAAATTGAGGACCATCTGTATAGACATTTCCTATATATTACCTAGACTCCACATGCATAGCCTCCCCTAGTAGCAACATGGACAGGCACATGTTTTACAATCAATGAACCTACGTCAACATAGTCACTCAAAGTCCGAACATTAGAGTCCTCTCTTGAAGTTGTACATTCTGTGTGTTTGGACAAATGTAGAATGAAACATAGCCAATATATTATCAAACACAGTGGCTTCACTGTCCTAAAAATCCTCTGTTTGTCCTCATTTATACATTAATTTTTAAATAACATTCTCCATTATAAGTTCAGGGATTCCTGCAGAGGGAAGATTCTGGGGCTAAGACAAGGAAAGCACAAAGGGAACCTGAAGTATCTTTTTGCAACAAAAAAGAAAGTGCTCAAAGGTTGACAGGTTCATGTCAAATTCACATAGAAGTAACTAGGTTAAAGAGGATTGCACTGGCCCAATATGAGACTATTGAACAAGAAAGGGAAAATAAAGGATGGTAATAAATGTACAAAATAAGAATCCATCTGTTCACAAATAAATACAGATAAGAAAAAGCTCTTATTTATAGTGCAATATCATATTATAAACATAGAAGCGTGGTAAAAATAGAAAATCCTCATTTGATAATTGTTGTTGTTAGGTGGCATCGAGTCAGTGTCCGACTCATAATGACCCTATATACAACAAGCGAAACAAATTTATTAGTGCTTGTCTGCTATTCATAGGGTTTTCAATGGCTGATTGTTTTTTGGGAGTGGGTTGCCAGACCCTTCTCCCAAGCCTACAATACCTGGTGTTCCCAGGTTGTCTCCCATCCAAGTGCTAACCAGGCGCAACTCTGCTTAGCTTCCAAAATCTGACAGGATCGGAAGCCACAATGGTACAGCTGTAGGCACATTTGATAATTATCAGGGTAATAATGAATTCAGGCAAAAATTAAGTATAGATGATAAAAGCAAAAGTTAAAAATTGTGGAAGAACTGGATATTTGCATAGATTACATCTATTTCTCCTCAAAATAAGTTGCTAAGGGAAAACTCACATTAGAGTGGAGAAACATGGCAGATGTCACCTTAATCAAAAAATCAAATTTAATATAATTAGTAATGGGTAGCTCCAAGCTACATGTCTGCTGGTAGTATATTCTCAGTTCTGCAGCTGTGCTGCCAAAATTGAGAACTAGAATTTTACCATGAGAAAACTTCACACAAACCCAATCTGAGGGACATTTTACAAAGCCACTTCCCTGGGCTGTTGAAAAATAGAAAGCTTGTGATAAAGAATAAAATATTCAGGAATTGATCCAGCTTCAAGAAGACCACAGCACACAATGAATGTTATTGTGACCAATAGTAAAGTTTAAAGAGTCCTAGATTACAGAATTGGGAGAAGGACCCAGCAACTCACTCCCAAAAATCAACCTGCCATTGAAAACCCTATGAATAACAGAGAAGCACTGACTATGGTGTTTTGCCTGTTGTACATAGGGTTGCTATGAGTCGGATACCGACTCCACAGCACCTAACGACAAGATTGGAGAGTGATCTTGTATCTATGCTAACTTTCTGATTTTGATAGTCCTCAGATAACCCTTATTAAGGATGTTAAAAGGTGTACTTCAGGCAGAAGAGTAATCTCTAAGGAATGATCTGACATGAACAAGGAAGTAAGTAGCAGAGAAATTGCTAAACAAATACAGAGAACAGCATCAGCAACTTATTGTGGGATAAAAAGAAAACCACAAGGAACTAGAAGACTCAACACAATGTCAAATAGGCCAGGAGTGTATGGGGTTCTAAGATTTTTGCAATGTTTCAGATGATGATAAAGATATTTATTCATGCTATAGAATATGAAAGGTGATGAATGTATAAACAAAGTTTATTTAATAGTTGCATAATGCATAATGGATATGTTGTTGTTGTTGTTATTGTTAGGTGCTGGAGAGTTGAGTCCGACTCATAGCAACCCTATGTACAGCAGATCGAAACACTTGCCAATTCTGTGCCAGGCAAATGATATTTATGTTTAAGCCCATTGTTGCAGACACTGTGTCAATCCATCTGGTGGAGGGTTTTCCTCTTTTGAGCTGACCTGCCACTCTCCCAAACATGATGTCCTTCTCCAGGGATTGATCTCTCCTGACTACATGTCTGAAATATGTAAGATGCAGTCTGGTCATTCTTGCTTCCAAGGAGCACTCTGGTTGCACTTCTTCTAGGACAGATTTGTTGGTTCTTTTGGCAGTGCATGGTATATTCAATAGACATCTCCAGCACCACAATTCAAAAGCACCAATTCTTTTTCTGTCTCCCTTGTTCAATGTCCAGCTTTCACAACCATGTGATGAGACTGAAAATACCATGGCATGAATCAGATGCACCTTCGTCTTCAATGTGACATCTATTATGGATACAGCAAATGACTTATTATTCTGTACCCCACTAACATTTATATTAAAAAAGAAACTGTCAATGATAGAAAGCTTAAAGTAACTATTAAAAGAATAGATAGGTGGTATGTTTTTTTCTAAAACCATAGTAAAGAGATGGTGGAACAAAAAAGTAATCCATCAAAAAAAAAAAAAACAAGAAAAGAGATTAAAAAATACCACAGAAATAAATTCAAATAAAATTTCTATATGATTTGTTGATCTCTCTACTTGCTAAGGGCTGGAATTTAGCTCAGTTGGTAGAGTGCTGCTCTGCAATCTCTGAGGCCCCGAGATTGATTCCCAGCACCACAAAATGAGAGAAGGACATGGCAACCCACTCCCAAGGCAATCCTGAAACAGTCAGCCATTGAAAACCCTATGAGGGTCGCTATGAGTTGGACTCAACTCAACAGCACCTAACAACAACAACAACAACTACTCGCTAAAGCAAATAGAAATAAAACCAGTATGTTGAAGAAATATCTACACCTGTAAATTTACTGCAGCACTATTCACAATAGCCAAAAATTGGAATCAACATAAGTGTCCATCAATGAATGAATAAAGAAAATGTGGTATTTGTGCCCAATAAAATACCATTCAACCATAAAAAAATAAGATAGAAAATTTGTCACTTGCAGCATCATGGCTGAAACTAGAGGTTATTAAGTAAAATAAATCAGGCACAGAAAGACAAATGCCCCATATTTTTATTTGTCTGAAAAGCTAATTTCATAGAAACAGAGAGTAGAACAGGGATTGCCAGAGCTGGGAAGGGGTATGGGGTAAGGCAGATGGAGAAAGGCTAGTAATAGGTACAGGGTTGCAGCAGGAGCATATCTAATGTTCTGTAGCATAGTAGGACAACTATGGTTGATAATAATCAATTATATATTTCAAAATAGCTAATAGAGAGAATTTTGAATGTTTGCAGCACAAAGAAACAATAAATGTTTCAGGTGGTAGATATGCCAATTATTCTGCTCTAATCACTACACATCATATTTTTGTTGTTGTTGTTAGGTGCCATTGACTAGGTGTCTGACTCATAGCAATCCTACGTACAAGAGGCAAAACACTATTGTCAGTGCTTCTCTGCTATTCATAGGGTTTTCAATGGCTGATTGTTTCTTGTGAATGGGTTTTCCAGTCTTTCTCCTAGCACCTGGTGTTCCCAGGTCGTCTCCCATCCAAGTATTAACCAGGTCTGACCCTGCTTAGCTTCCGAGATCTGACGGTATTGGACGCCACAGTGGTATGGCTGCAGGCACACATTATATATGTGTATTAAAATGCCAGAATATAACTAATAAACTATGTGTCAGTTAAAAGTAAGAATATGTTCAAAGAGATAAGCTCAAAGAGTTAACAAATAATTATTATGGATATAAATTAAATAAATGTTCCAGTTGAAAAAACTGTCAGATCAGGCCCAGATGATTTTTTTCTCATACTGAATTTAAAAACTCAGCTATATCTTGTTCATAAGAGATACAGAACAGAAAGATCTAATGTATTAGGTCTCCATTGCTCTAATAAATACCTGAGACAATCAACTCATAAAGAGAAAAGATTTATTTTGGCTCACAGTTTTAGGGTCTTTAGCTTATGATCTGTTGATCCTTTTGCTGTGGCCTTTAGCATCATATCATGGCAGGAGCAAGCAACAGAGCAAATTCTCTCACCTCATGGTGAACCTGAGAGCAAAAAAGAGGAAGGGGAAGGGGCTGGAGTCTTCTTTTTCTCTTTGAGGAAGCACTCTCAATGACATGATGACCTCCTACCAAGTCCGACTTCTTAAGTTTCTGCTACTTCCACTATCAACATCCTGGGGAACTACCCTTTGACCAAGGGGCATTTGTGGGAACTAAGCAGATCCAAACTGTAGTATCAAGAAATGCCAAAGAACAAAAAGCAGAAAAAGATATTCCTAATGAAAAAATAATCTGATATATTAGTATCATATAAGAAAAGCTCTTAAAGTCAAAGGATAAACATGTTTCAGTCCCAATGAAAGTTGATAAACTTGCATGAGAATCATACAAAACAAACTTGATGGTAAAAAAGAGTATTATTAAAGATAAGTAAGTTGCAATATTATTTTCACAAGTATTAATTCACCATATTTTAAATATAGATCTATCAAATAACATTTCAAAATATATTAAGCAAGAATTAAATAGATCTGCAAAGGAAATAGAGAAATCCATAACACAAGGGAATATTTAATCATATTTTTCAATAATTGATGAATCAAGCATACAAAAATATCACTGCACATATCACAATTTAAAACATTTCATCTTTCTTTCCTTTTTTTCATTAAATTGCACATTTATTAAAAAATGGATTAATTGTCCTATACTTAAATGTCATTGTGGTTGTGTGCTTAACTAATTGTAAGAGATTCTTTACAAATACGTGCTGGACATACGTATAGAAGGTAAAATGACAAGACTGTGCCATGTTAGACATAATGCTCTTATAATTAAGTGGAGTTTGGCATAGTTTCCAACAGATCAACACTTACAGAAGCTAAATATCATAAACATATAGGTGTCAGCATAGTAAGTTTTTCCATACTTCTCATGTAGTTTTATATTTTAGTTATGAAGGTCAGTTACTAGAATCAAACTTGGAGTTAACAAGTCAGGTTTTATGTTTATTCAGTCATCAGGTCTCTTACATCTTTGTGGATCTGTTCATTTGCATGCAGGAGTAGGAACTGCAACCAAATTCTTTCCACTATGTGTTCAGTTGTGATGCCTAATCTTCCTGAGCTATCCAAGTTCTCTAAGATAGAAAGAAGACACCTCAGGGTCGTGTAGATGAGGACATTCTCTGAGGAGAGTGCATCCTAGCTCATCCTCCATTTCATCTCTTTGTGCAGCTGTGGTACAAGGATCTCAATCTGGAACATTGTGTCTTTGCCTCACTGGACTGTCAGACACCTGCTCTCCTTACTAGCCACCTGGCACTCAGACAATTTCATTAACTTCTGTCAACTTTAATTACTTCACTTGCAGAATAGAAATCACAATATCTAACTGATTGCATCATTTTGGATATTATATGAGATATAAGAGTCAGAAGGCTTTAACCATATTTATGAAACTTCTTCGCCTTAGATAACCTCTCTATCCCTAATGTCTCTGGGACTGCCATTTCACTCCTTGTCCTAGCAAGAAAGAGATTAGATAAAAGGACTAAGAATTACAGATACCATCTAACGGCATGATATGTGCAGATTCTTCCTCTATGTCAGGCCCTCAGGGTCTAAATGCCCTCGGTGCCCCTGCAGTGGTCACAGTCTTGATAACTTAGGTGCCAGGGAAACTGTATTATATTTTTCTTTCAATAGCCAGTGCTATTGCTAGTGCATTGTTTTGCATTCACTGAACACTAGATCACTATGATCATCATGATTGTGACTGATAACAGTAATAAAACAATCTCAGGTTTTCACAGATGATATTGACTCTCCTTAAGTTATGTTGCTTCTGTCCTATTTTCTCAGCCTGATCTAAAACAGATCCCCAAACTGTCTCTTAGTTGATAATGTCTTTCCTAACTCATTTGATTTCACTCATTTTTCCCCTCCAGATTTTCAATGATGAACAAGTTCTATACAGACTCTTCTCAGAACTGATTTACTTTAGATTCAGTAGCAGTTTTGCAGGATCATGGAGAGACTGCTAAGTTTAATGCCACAATCATCTTAGCTCCTACAGAGTATTCATTTCATTGTCAGCTGGTGGGAACAGGCAATTGCTGTGGTATAAGGTTGATTCCCTTCAGTAATGAAGCAAGGCGCTGGGACATTTTCATTTCTGAATTCCAAGTGAGTACACATTGTCATTTCAGATTCTATTCCAAGAGCTATCATTTGCTGGAGTACATCTGGTACCACATTTATTTACAGCATTCTAATTTTTCTTTAAATCTTAGGGAATGTGGGAAGAAACCAGTTATTGATTTTGGACATGTAGGGTTCAGATAACAAGATAGGGCCACCTCATGTTCTCCAGGGAAAAATTGCACAATTTCTCATCATTTCTGCTTCTGAAGGCAGCATTAGAAAGAATAATTGAAAATAGGTAATGCACAATCAGCTAGAGGGTTTATTTGATAGCAAAGAGACATCTAAGTCCCAGGGAGAGAAAATCAAATTGTAAGAGAGGCAAAGTGCTACCATGCATTAATATTGGGAAATTGTGCCTCCTTTAACTTTGATTTAGAAATATCTCTTATCCTGCACTAGCTAAGATAGAGAATACTATTTTCTTGTTTGAGTATTGTTGAAGGAGGGAAAAGAAAATGGATGAGTTCTATAGGATAATGATAATTGCCTTACCCTGAGAAAAAGCCATAAAGCAAAGGAAAATTATAACACAATACTGGAATGTACATTGAATATAATTAAACAAGTCACTGCAGATATAAAAGGCAGCCACAATCAGTAACTTTAAAATTCAAACTAAAGCGCAGGGCATGGTGGCGCACACCTGTAATCCCAGCGGCTCCGGAGGCGGAGGCAGGAGGATCGCAAGTTCCAGACCAGAGGGACCAGAGGCAGTCTGCGTAACTTAGGGAGACCCTGTCTCAAAAAGTAAAAAAATAGGATGGGGGTGCAGCTCAGTGGTCCAGCACTTGCAGAGCATGCAGATGCAAGGTCCTGGGTTCAACCCCCAGTCCCGCAAAAAAAAAAAAAAAAAAAAAAAAATCAAACTGGAAGTTGTCACTTCCGGTATACAATGATAAATAAAATAAAGTAATATTTCTGAGAAATTCAAGGAAGATCACATGAGCGATGGCTTTATTTCCTGTCCTATTGTCAGAGCCATAAAAAAAAAAAACTCACATTTTAATCACTTGAGACTTCATAGAATATTTTCACAAATTATCTTTAAGGAGAGATGATTTTAGCAAAAGAAATTGCTGGTAAATATTGTTGCATATATTTAATTATACATCTAAGAGTAAAACAAAGCTGAGGATGAAGGGGGGAGATTAGAATTTAATGTTAAATGCTCAAGGGAATCAAAGATTGAAGAAGGTAGGATGGGGAGGAGAATCAATGTACAGGGAATATGGGAGAGAGGATAATCTCAAAGTAGACAATACAACTTCATGAGTACATGTGAAAAATAGGAGACTATAACTCAAATATGCATATGAGTTTTACTATACATTAGTCAAAGATTCCATAAACCTTATAAATTGATAAAGTGTAACCAAAAATGATGTAATAGGTCCATAATGGAAAAAGCCAATGCTGTATTACTCTGTACCCCACCAACATTTACCAATAAAAGGAGAAAAAAAGGAAAAGAAATAAATGTTAAATGCTCTAAGTAAATGGATATAATGCAACCAAAAAGTGAGAAAGGAAAATATAAAGTTAGCAAGTATATAAAAGATAAAAGAAAACCTTAAAACACTTATGAAACATAAAACATTACATTGAACAAATGGAAAGGCAGTCTAAATTCCTAGAAAGAATCAATAAACATCACAAGGACATTATTTCTATCAGAGATAATATAAAATGCCAATGAATACATACTAAAATGTACTGTGTACCTTCTAAATTCAAATAATGTTTATTGGCACATAAGTAGACTGACAGTGCAATGAGACATGCTAAAAAATCCAAAATAGACACACTTACATATGATAATTCATGCATCTTAAATCACCAAAGGAATGATAAACTTTTAAACAAATTATAACAACTAGAGCAATATTGAAAAAGATAGATTATTTGAGTTATATACAAAAATAACTCCTCTTATTGATCAATGATATGAATGTTTTAAAAGAATGAAAATGAAGAAGAAGCCAGGTATGGTGGTGAACACCTGTAATCCCACCACTCAGGAACTGAGTCAGGAGAATAATGAGTTCAAAGTCAGTCTGGACTTTATAGTGAGTTTCAGGCCAGCCTGGCTATATAGAAAGGTCCTATCTCAGAAAGAAGAAAGAAAGAAAGGAAGGAAGGAAGGAAGGAGAGGAAAATGCACAAAAGAGGAAGGAAGGAGGGGAAGGAAGGAAGGAAGGAGAGATGGAGAAGAACAAAAACATGTAGAAATATGTGAATTCTTCTATAAATTTATAGTGAATCCTATAAATTGGTAATAAAAAATTTCCTAATTGTAAATACAATTCTTGAAGTTATTAGGAAAAAATTGACAAATTTGACTCCCCAAATTTTGTAAGATCAAGAAATGTCATAAGGAAATTTAAAAGAAAGATAAATTTGGAGAGAGATTTTCTTTGACACTGTATTCTTTCTCTTTCCAAGTTGATCCTAAATGATTTTGAATAAAAAAGTTGGATTCAGTTTCTTAACTTTTTAGTTTTTCATTATGAAAAACTTCAAAAACATATGAAAATGGAGTAAATTATAAAATAAAACTCCATAAAGACCCTTTAATCTCTACATTTTAGAATTTTACTATGTTTGGCCTACCCAAATTAAAGGAATAAGCTATATACTGTATCCTATAGTTTGGATCTTGACAGTCCCTCAAAGCCCCATAAAATAACGGCATGGCCCTTAGGTTAATGCTGTAGGGAGGTGGTGGAAACCTTAAGAGATGGAACCTAATGGGAGATCTTTAGGTCATTGTGGGGGGATGTCCTCTGAAGGGATTAACAAGGCTGTTTTGGTACCCCAGTGGGTATGCATTTGCTCTTTGGCTTCCTGTCTTTCAGTGTAATCTCTCCTACACATCTGCCATGAGGTCCTCACCAAAGCTAAGCTGATGGTTGTGCCATGCCCTGAAATTCCAGAACTGTGAATTAAATAAACCTCTTTTCTTTATATCAGCCCACTGGGAATTTCACTATAGTATTGGAAAACTGACTAACACAGATATAGTTTAAAGATTATGATGCATTTTAGGAATGATTTTGTAAAACCTAATAAACACACACACACACAAAGAGGAAAATACATTGAGATATATAATTCTTATCCTCAGTTAAAAGTACACACAATAACTTTATCTAGAAGTATACTTTTTCTCATTGTCAAATTCTTGTAGCAGTTTATTTATTTTTAGAATCCTTATATAGGAAATAGGAAGAAAATCTTTTAACAGTGAGTCTTACTAGGTTCCTCCCTCCTCAGGGATGCCTGAGGTAAGGTTGACCTTAAGTCTTGCAAACATTGCCTGAAGAAGTATGCAAACTAAAAAGATAAACAAGGGCCTTATAGGAATCCTTACAGAAAGATATATATGGTTTGTCTCATTTGATTATTATATGTAATTACAAATTTATGGATTGTATGCTGCCACTATGATAAAGAGTTGCCAGAATAGGCCTAGGAAATTAATGAGGCATGTAATGGTAAAACATCCCAAATTTAATAGTTTCTTTCCACTAACTTTACTGACATCTGATTATATGGTACAACTATGAAAATAAATGAGCTCAGGTGCAAAACAAAAAAGGATTTTGAAAGCTGAATTAACTGTTTGGGGACTTGGAGATATTGATGTTGCTAGCATTATTGTTTTGGATTCTTTGATAATCATTAATAAAGCTGAGGCTAAGGAAGACTTTTGTTTCATGCAAATCTGATTGATAATTCAGGCCTTGAAATTTATGCAGGGAAAATGAACAGTGTAAGCAACAGGACATTCTATTCTCTTTTAGAGAGGATGCTGGCACATTCTTTACATAGCTATTGCCTATGGACAACTTCCCCAGAGGCTGAGCAACCAATATAGTGAGAGCTAAGTGTTCTTATGGCATTGAGAGTTCCCTGGGACAAATATGTGGCTTCTTGGAGGTCAGGCTCAGTTTAATGTGAGAGCTTCAAAAATCAAGAGCAATGAGTTACTGGCATGTTTGATACACTCTTTTTTATATATTAATGGTCTTAGAACTTATATCAAGAGCTTTGCACGTATCTATTTGTGGAAGAGCTTTCTGGAGAATACCTGCAGAGTAAACAATTGTTGATTGAAAATAAAAAGGTCCTTAAGATTTAGAATCAATGTGATTAGTATTAAAGTTGGCATTGTTTACCATATTTTGAAAATTGATGCTATTTTGGGGGGATGAAATCTTGATATAAGGTATATGGTCTATCAATCACTTATACCCCTTTACTGTGTAACAAACACCAATTCTATATGTGTTCAAATGAAAGTCAGAATCATTTTTTATGAGTGTCACTTGGTTGTAAAACTACCTGTACATATGCTTTGTGGTTCTAAGTTATGTATATGACCTTGGTCTGTTTTTCACATTTCTTAAAACTTGAAGAAAACATTTTTCCTGCTAGATAAAGAAAGCGTGATCCAGTGTGAAAAAGATTGCTCCTCTTGACAGAGTTCTTATTGCAAATTAATGAGTGGTCTTTGGATATTTAACCTGCATCAGTTCCCTAGAGCTTATGATATTAAATTTATTTTTTCTACTTGTTACCATAAGTATCAAATGCTGTACTCTTAGGGAACCTACCAAGGTAGAGATGCCCAAGGAAATCATAACTGCAGTCTTAGATACATCTATTAGGAAAACGCAAGACCACAATAAATAAATAAATAAATAACAGAGAATGGAGGTTGAAAACAGGAAGCTATGAAATCTCTTGAGTGATAGTTCTCTTATACTGGTTAAGTAAATGCTTTTTTGCTTTTTGCATGTATTCCTATTTTATTGTGGCAAATTTACTCAAATCCATTCAATTGGCAAAAGTTTTAAGTGGTTCTGTGCTAGAGATACAAGTAGTTGACAAGATGGGTAGGGCTCCTTTCCTCAGGGAAACCATTATCTCAAATGAAAGAGAGGCATTTAATTAAGCACTCAATTAGTTATGCAATTATAATTGTGATAAATACCTCGCAGGAGAGGAGCTGTGTGCAACAGCAGGTCTCAAACAGATGACCTATGGAGAAGTTAGGTTGTGAGATATTCCTTTAGCTGCTTCAGGTCATGAAACTTAGAAGCAGCAGAGCAGAAATTTGAATCCAGTTATAATCTTAGGCTGATTTCTTTCATTTATTCCCTCCAAACACACAAAAACAATGGTGGCACAAAGCAAAATATAAGCAATAAAGAGGACGTATTAATTTTCTGTTGTTGCTATAACAAATTATTGCAGTCTCAGTAGCTTAAACCAACACCAGTGTATTTCCTTAAAAGCGCCTGGAAGCCCAACACAAATCTCCCTGGGTTACAAGTAAGCTATTAGGAATTGAGTGTCTCCTGTGGAGTCACAAGGAGTGATTTTATTTGCTTGCATCTTGTTGGGATTTTAAAATGCCCCCCATAACTAAGGTCCCTCATACTAGCATGAGGGACTGACCTATAGCTGACCCCAGGGCCACATTCCACTTACTCACTCCTACCCCTCCCATCCAGTGAGCAAAGATGGCCCCTGACCAGCCTGACCAGTCTCAACCACCTTAATTTTGTTTGGCTACCCCTAGCACCTCAGTTAAATAACTGCCCCTACCTGGCAGGTATGACAGTTTACCTGCTGTACCTGTCAGGAATGTGCCCTGATTGGCTAACCCCAGTACACGGCCCCCTCTGGGATCTTATATAATCAAGGCTTCTGGACCCCCTTCACCCCACCACCATTCTCCGTCCTTCAACTGCTGTAGAGGCCCCATCACCTTGATCCAGTGCTCCTGAATCCAGCAGAAGATCTCCAAGCAAGCCGATGGGTCAAGACCAGGGACCCCGAAGCATCGAAGGCTATGAACAAGCCATGAAGAGCCTCCCAATTCCTCCCATTCTTGGGAAGGAGGGAGGCAGAGAAGGCCAGCTTCGCGAGTCAAGACCACTGGACCTCCAGCCCAGGGGAACACCAACTGCTTATAACTGTGCCTTTAAGGCTGAGCTGTACCACCAGTAAGCCTGCAGCATTCTATGCTGCAGGCTTAGAGCTAGCACTTGAGCACTTGACAGGGGCTGCTTGCTGGTTGCACCTCACTTGGGAAGTAACCTGATAAACTTTCCCTTTCCTGTTTCCCACAGAAGGTCTCCCCAGGTCCTTCTTTGGAGCCTCTGGCCACCACACCAACCTGATCCAGTGTGTCCCAATACCCACTTGGTGTCAGGGCAAGGCTCTGACCTCTGCCGGGCCTGAGCAGAGCCCTGACATCATGACGCCCAACGTGGTGCTCCTTATCCACCTTATACTACCAAAAGTAAACTACAGATTCAATGCAATATCCGTCAGAATCCCAATGATAATCTTAACAAAAATAGAAAAAATTCTAAAATTCATATAGAAACACGAAAGACCCTGAACAGCGAAGGGAATCCTGACTAGAAAGAACAATACAGAAGGCATCACAATACCTACATAAAATTATATTATAGATCTGTAGTTACAAAGACAACTTAGCAGTAGCACAAAAACAGACATGAAGACAAACGGAATAGAATAGAGGACACAGAAATAAATACATATATAGCTACAGGCAAATGATTTTGACAAAGGTGGCAAAACATACAGTGGAGAAAAGATAGCCTCTTTAACAAATGGTGCTTGTAAAAATGGATATCCCACATGTAGAATGAAACTTAATCCCTATCTCTCATCTTGTGTGAAAATCAGTTCAAAATGGGCCGTATATGTTAATGTTAAGGCCAAAATCTTGAAACTATGAGAAGAAAACATAGGGAAATCACTTCAAGATATAGGAACAGGCAAGAGTAGGACTCCAATAGCCCAGGAAATAGCAGCAAGAATTGACAAGTGGAATTGTATGAAATTAAAAAGCTTCTGTACAGCAAAGGAAATAATCAACAGAATAAAGAGGGAGCTCACAGACTGGGAGAAAAGATATTTACCAACTACACATTTGATAGGAGATTTAATATCTAGAATATATAAAGAACTTAAAAAATTAAACACCAAAATAAACAATCCAATCTTCTAGTTAAGAGATAAAGCAATGAAGTACAAATAGACCTTATTGTTTCCTGATTCAAAGAAACAATTAGAGAAATGTATATTTTATATTTGTTAGCAATTGAAAGTGTGAAAACTGCCAAGACATTTGATATTTGGTGATATTAAAGGATCATTTCTTCATCCTTTAGATATTGTTATAAAACTTAACTGTTATAATCTAAACATTTTAATGTAACAGTGTTGTGATTTTATGAGTAGAACTTTTCAGGCATACATATGAAATATTAACAGATGAAACCTGACAGCTGGACTTTGTTTCCAGTGCAGGAGAAAGGAGTTATGGACAGAATTGGCCATGCGTTGATTATTATTAAGTCAGAGTCATGGGAACATGGGGATTCATCATACTCTTTAGTTAAAATACAAATAACATCTCACCATTTTTGCCTATTTGCTAATTTATCAAATGCTGCACAATTGTGAGGTTTTAATTTTCATTTAGTGTAATGTTTTAAGGTGTCTTATTTCATCTAGATCATGCTTATTCCATCTGAATCATCCAAGTAATAGTCATACACACACAAAATGAAAAAAGTTACTTTTCTACTTTCTAAATAAAGACCTTATTCAAGGATAAAGCCTCATGTCATAAATTGGCAGAGACTTTGAGCTTAATTATCAACACACACTCAATTAACTCATTCTATCAGGTAAAATTATGCTATAATTGACATACCTAAGAGAAGATATGTGACCTTTAACCTTAGGACCTATAAAAATGCTGACTACATAATACTCAGCACCAAGGTCTATGAATCATTATTTCTGCAGTGTAGCCTTGGTTTCACCTATCCAACTGCATTCTGACAATGCAGATGACTTATTTTTGGAACAGTGTTAACAACACTGTCTTATAGGAGAATTATGGGAAATAGTATAAAGTTTGAGAGTTTATGGTGTTGTACAGAATGAGAAAAAAATTTATAAGTGCTTCTATAAAAAACAATGTCAATTCTCTAATGCAGCTTTTTGCAAGAGTCTCCAATTTAAATTAGTTTCTCCCGTCTTTTCTCAGGTAACAACTCATAAATATAAGTGAGAACATTAAAGTAAGAAATATGCATGTCTTCCATATATAACAAACAGGAATGAACACAAGGCGTTAAACCAAGAGTGACCAACTGCTTCTTCAATTGCTCTTTTGTTTCCTTTTCCAAATTTTACATGTCACCTCAGAAAGTCACTTGGCCTTAAAGCTAGGATGGACATTTAAAGTGTTAAGTTCTCAGAGTTATTTCACTTTTCTTCTTTAATGTAGATGATATAAACTGCTAGGCCACATGAACATCCTCATTGCTTTCTTTTAGCAGAAAGTTTTAACTGGCTTGCTTAAGAAAGAAAATGAGAATGATTTGTTTATGCTCTGCTCTCACCTTATATTTGAAATTGCTATTGACCCACTATTCCAGGAGCAAATTTCAAGGCACCTTGGAAGTAGTGGTTACAGATTCCTGCTGCTCTAAGTTGCATGCTTGTTTCCAGGCTTCTCTGTGTGAGAAATTTGGGTTTGCAGAAAGCCTAGTTAGAGATACTAGCATAGTCTGTGACTATAAAGCACTTTTGTTCCCCATGTAAAACCATATGGGATAAGGAGTGTTCTGATGACTATGATCTCATGACTTTGTTACTTTTACCAGGCAAGGAAATTATTTTTAACCTAAAATCATCAAATTCCTTCTGAATGAACCCTGAGAAGCTGAGCCTTATGAAATGGTTTGAACTGAGAACTTGCCAGTAGCTAATGAGCTGTTTTAATTCTTTTTTATTAGCATACAATATAAGGAGTTTCACGACGGCATTTTCATACAATTGTATGAGATACTTTGCCCTTATTCACTCTCTCATCACCCACCCCATATTATTCCCACTCCCTTTCCAATATCCCTATCCCCCACAATATATCCTCTTATGTTTTCTGAGCTTACATGCATATACATGATTTTCTTTTTAAAATAAATCTAGCTTCCATATATGAGAGAGAATATGAAGTATTTGTCTTTCTGAGTCTGGCTTATTTTGCTTAAAATGATGATCTCCAGTTCCATCCATTTTCCTGCAAATGACTTAATTTCAATCTTCTTTACGGTTGAGTAAAATTCCACTGTGTACACACACACACACACACACACACACATATTGTTGTTGTTAGGTACCATCGAGTCGGTATCCGACTCATAGCGGCCCTCAAAGGGTTTTCAATGGCTGAGTGTTTTGGGATTGCCTTGGGAGTGGATTGCCAGACCCTTCTCCCATTTTTGCGGTGCTTGGAATTGAACTCGGGAGTTCAAAGACTGCAGCGCAGCACTCTACCCCAGCCCATATATATATATATATATATATATATATATATATATATATATATATATATATATATAATTGTTGAGGGACATCTGGGATGATTCCATATCTTGGTTATTGTGAACAGTGCTGCAATGAATATGGGAGTGCTGATGTCTCTATTGTTTGTTGACTTAGATTCCTTTGGATATATACCCAGGAGTTGTATAACTAGGTTATATGGTAGGTCCATTTTTAGTTTTCTGAGGTACTTCCACACCACTTCCATAAAGGCTGTGCAAATTTACAGTCCCACCAGCAGTGTATAAGAATTCCTGTCCCCAGCCCCCACACCATCATCAGGATTTTTTATTTGTTTTGCGGAGGCTAGCCGTCCTGACTGGGCCAAGATACAATCTCAGTGTAGGTTTGATTTACATTTCTCTGATGATTAAGGATGTTGAACATTTTCCACATATTTACTGGCCATTCATATTTCTTTTTAGAACTGTCTGTTCAATTCTGTTGCCCACTTATCAATTGGATTACTTGGTCTTTGGTGTTTGATTTTTTCAGTTCTTTATAATTATTTTTAAAATTGAAACTTTCTCCTTCCAGTACACTTCTTATAACCTGAAAGTATAGGGCTGATTTACTGAGCTGTAACCAAAAGCAATACTTACTCATAGTCTTCATCATAGCTACTGGTTTCATTGTCTTAAATATCCATATGCCAGAAATTTTAGTGACTAATGACTGAAGGTCCTAAGTGAAGGGAGGCAAATTACTTGTATAGTGATTTGTATATCTACATGAGAGTGACCATTTTGCTCTTATAAATTTTGTAATGTCCAATAATATGTTCACAGAACAATTCTCTAAAGATGTGGGAATATTGTTTTGTAAAGTAGAAATAACTTCATTTTCTCCCATAACAAAAGGAACGTGTACTCATTACAAACAACATAGAAGATGCAAACATATGTAAAGAAAAAAATTAAATCATCGTAATCTCATCACTGAAAGATAATTTCTGTTCATAGTTGGCTATATATTTTCCCAGATTTTTAAGTATATTTCTCTATTCTTACAAAAATATATTATACATACTGTTTTGTGACCCAATTTCCCCCTAAAAAATCACACACACAGTGGAGACTATCCAGTTCAAAAATGTACATATACATATAGCTAAAACATAAAGAGGTTGAACAATGTCCAGTCTACTTAAAAGCAGAGGGTTGTGAATGATTACTACTAAAGTATCAGAGATATCAGAAGTGTGTATGTTTCACAAAGATTTTCCCCACAAGGTTAGAAACAACATTCCTGAGTTCTGTTTTACAATTTCAAAGCCACATTTGTATTTTGCATGAAGACACTGTCTGGCTATTTCTAACTATGCATGAACTTGGTTACCAGTTTAATGGTGAGCTTCCTATGTCCTTGTTGCTATATAAAAACTGAATAAGAAGATAAAATACAGCTGCTCCTTTTTGGTGTCAGAGATCAGTAAAATGGAGATAGCGCTGCTGAAGAAGACTTGGACTGGGCATTATATATGAGTTAAGGGGGTTGGAGGAGGCTGTGAGGTACAATAACTCCATGTTTTAAGTTGCAATTTGTTAGACTGTATGTTGCAACAACTTGACTAGGTTAGAGACTAGCAAAAAAAAAAAAAAAGTATACTCCAACCTAATTTTCCTACATCAGACTAAATTTATCAGGGATTTACCATCCAAATTCTTGTCCTATTATCTTGTCAAATATAACAGGGCATCTCCTTTTGTCATGTCATCATAACTCAAAGAATGCTAAGTATATACTAAAAATATATTAAGAATTTCTCTAGTCAAATAGTATTTGTTTCACCACTGGAGTGATTAAAAGCTGGACAAGTGACTTTTTACAATTATATTGATAATTACCAATGGCTCTGATAGGAACTCAAAGCTCTTGACACCTAGCAAATCTAACTAGCCAACAACAGTGTATTAAGTGTGTCTTTTATTTTCAGTATTCTGATGCTTTGACATTATTAGGGTCCTTGCTGTCCTTAAAAGCATTGTTCTGTCAGGGTTAGTAATTCCTAGAGATTAGTAAACACTTGGCCAATTAATATCTTTTTCAAATATGAACCACATAACCCAGAGCCCATATCACAAACAACCTCCTTCACCAGGCTATCACACTCCTGGGGCACTATCTTCCTGCCCTACCTACTCCAGGGCTAGTTACCAGACAACTAAGGACAGCCCCTATGTCCACTGAAATTATTCAGACTGGCCAAACTTATGCATGCTTGCCCTAATTCACTTTCTTTCCTGTGAAAACCACAACAAAGGTTCTCCCCACATTTCCTCCTCTTCCTCTGTCTCTTGACTGATACTGGTGCTTCCTTAGTATGACCTGCCATGGCACTCTCTTGTGTTTTAATTTTCCACCTAAATTATAGAGTAGAGATTATATACAGTGTAACTGTCATTGGCAAATTCTTATAGGCACAGTTCCTTTTGCCTCTATAAATGGAGAAGGAAAAGCAAACAGAGCAACACTTCATGCTAAAAACCAAAGAACTAAGAAGACAGAACTTGACGCTCCTGTTTTTCAGAATTGTTTTTTACCCTGGTGTTATTTCTTAGTCTCACTGTTTCTAATCTCACATTACTAAACTTTCCAGTAGCTTCTGTTGATAGTCTGATATCATTATTTTTACATCTTCCTCTAACATTTACAGATGGTAGATTTCATCTTGATTATAAGAAAACACTATTAAGTGACTGCCGAAATATCCTCAGTATCTTCTCCCAGCTGCTATATTTTAATGTGGTAGCTTTTGCAAAATAGATAGAGCAGCTGGTAAATAAAGATTATGTTAGCAAAGATCTGTGTCTCCTTAAAGGAGAAAGAATTGACTGAGTGAAAAACAATTTCTGGGGTGTTTATCTTAAAACTAACATTAGTATAGCAAATCTCCCAGGAAATTTCTGTGCCTCCACAAACTCTGCTGCTTGTAGATTCTAGTCTTTGATGTCAAAAAACACCCTGCATTCATATGCAGCGACTCCTATTCTTTATCTTGACATTTGGATAGCTGGAGAACATTAATAAATTCACTTACATATATTCTACATAACCTTACATCTATAGCGAGCAATAGACTGGATGACCTAGGAAATCCACCTTGGTCAGTTCTTCAGGAAATAATAGTCTCACCTCACTATCTTTGTGCATTTTCTGAGTACTTATGTTCTGAGTGAATTCATACTTCTTGGGTTTGTTCAGTTTAAGAGAAAAGGCATTTTTTTTTCTAATTGCCTATAAACCTAAAAGTCAGACTCAGAACAGGATGGTCCTGGTTATAACAGCTCTACAATGAAAAATTTGTGATCAAAACAAAGACAATCTGGTCAATTTTTACCTACAACTTAATCACAGTCTGAGATAAAGGCCTTCAGTAAAGTCAATGGTGTCAGTCTACTCCTTTATTAAAATAACTAGTGGAGTCTGCCTGAGATTTATTTCTATTTACAGAGGTAGTAATGCATCAAGGGTTTCCATTCATAAAAAAATAAAGTATTCATTAACAAATGATATGGTAAAACATATTTAAGCTTCTGGAAAATGGAAGCAAAAAACTCAAAGCAACAACAATGGACATTTCTAAAGATTTGAGATATGAGTATTTTAATTCAAATTTATGTGTGTTTAAGAAACTTGTGATAGATATTTTCCTTAGTTTTGCTTTTAAAAAATTAAATATTACACTCTGATTTTTAATGGAAATTACATTAACTAGTTTTTACCATCTTATAAAGTTCTTAAAATTCTCATCTGTGATGACCATTAGTTAATCTGCTAAGCAATAAAAAGTGGTGTTAAAGTCTCTAGCATAAATTAGAAGTGGTGTTAATCCCTGTGAGCCATCTGGTGACTAGAAAAGACTCTCTGTGGAATCTCTGGTGATCTGATAATCTGATGTTCAGGTGCCCCAAAGAAGGAGGCCAAATCAGAGATTCAGAGCTAAGCAACTAGAACAAGAAGATGGCAGAAACCAAAGCAGGGTAAGAAAGGATGGTACTTGAGGACTCTTCTGGTCCAAGGAGAAACTAGCTTGAGTTGACCTCAATGTTTGGGACACCAGGCTTCAAAGGGCTGCTGAATTCTGCTTTAGGTACATTTAAGCTGATTCCACCCAATTTGTCTGGTGGGTCAGAGTCCTGATCCTTGTGCTCCCAGAGTAATACTAGCATGTGGAAGGATTTTAGGTTCATTTGGCTTCTTCAATTTTGGGCACTACCTATGGCTGGGTTTGCAAATCTCTCTTTTGCTGATGAGAGTGTGAGCTATGAGTGTGAGTATGAAGAATAGTTTATTGAACTTTTTAATAATTAACATTTGGAAGGTATAAAAGCTGTGCTGTTTAGGTTTATAATACATCATTTCAAGCATGTGAAACAAAGATCGTTTCAAACTAGACGTTATGGCATGACCATAAAGATGTTTAAATTTCATGTGTTGATTTAACTTTTCTTCCCTAAGTAACATATGAAAGTTAAGCTAACATTCATTTACAGTAAAGACATGTAGGACAGAGAACAAGGATAGCTAATAAAGTAAGGAAAGATGGAAAATGTTTAACATCTTATAGTCCCAAACTGTAATTATCAGAACAGGTATTTAATACTCCTGTCCCCCACCTCTATAAAGAAGATGGATTGCTTGAGGTCCCCACACTTAAATGACCAAGGAGATCAAGTTACTCCCAGCCAGCACCTTTCTAAGAGGGGTCAGCAGGGGTAGAAGCTGTGGCCATGCAACAGTGAGTTTCCCTGGCTTGTAGACAAATGCACATTGAAATGTTCTCTAAAAATACCTACTTACTCATTGACCAAGAACTGTTCTTGGTACTTTCAGGTACAGTGGTCAAAAAGGCTTAATGCATGTTTTATTTCAGATAAGTCCTTGACTTTGAACTAAAACTTCACTTAATTTGATACTATTAAATGCAAGTCTTAAAAAAAAGAAAAGTCCAGTCAGCCAGGGTGCAGCAGACTGAGTTTGTTTTGTCTTTAATTTAACTCAATAGCAATACAATTTAGCTGATAATTATTAAACTATATTTCCTGAATTAATCATGTTTTGGCACATGTTTTGTAGTGTTTTTTTTTTTTTACTTTTTGAGACAGGGTCTCCCTAAGTTACACAGACTGCTTCTGTTCTCGAACTTGTGATCCTCCTGCCTCCACCTCCCGAGCCACTGGGATTACAGGCGTAAACCACGGTGCCCAGCATGTTTTGTAGTTTTCTCAGCTGAGAATCCTACCACTGCTGGTTGTTTCCCTCTTCTTCATGTGATTCTAGGTATTTCAACTTTGCTTCCCACTATACTTAACATTTTGTTTCAGTTAAGTGATATCTTTATCTCAACAGGGTTTTAGTTTGTTTGTTTTGCTCTTCTAGATTCTATCAAGTCCTTCAATGCTCTCCTTATGACTTGAGTGGTTTATCTCTTTTCCTGAGATAATGGGGCGTTCTTCTCTCCTTGAGCTTCACTAGAGTGAATATCTTATTTAGACTCTGGTTCTGAGCCCTGGTGTTTAGCTCAGTTGGTAGATTGTGGCTCCTCACTTTCTGAGGATCTGGGTTCAATTCCCAGCACCACAAAAATAGGAGAAGGATGTGGCAGTCCACTCCTGAAACAATCAGCCATTGAAAACCCTATCAGGGTCACTGTGAGTTGAACATGACTCGATGGCACTTAACAACAACAACTCTGGTTCTGGATGCCCCTCCATATCCTTCATTGACTTGAGTGGCAACTGCTGTATAATCCATGAGCCAGTAGATTTGGATAATGCTGCTTTCTAGGCTTTTGGTCAGTGAATGCATAACATGCTTTTGAGTGATTACATTTCAGATGACTCCATGCCCTCCTCTCCTTACAAATCAATCTCATTTTGTACCTTTCTATTCTTATTCCTGAACATTTTGGGGAAAATTATGCCATTTTTCTTTCTACTCTGGGTTTAATAATTTCAAACTAGCAAGACTTTTGTAAAGTTTATTTCCTATTTCAGATTAGTAATAAAGTCAAGTCTGTTCTTTACTTCTCCTAACTCCTATAAAACATTGTTTACATTTCTTTCTTATCAACTTTCCTACATGACCTTGCATATGATTAGTTGCATTCATTTTCTCTACCAGATCAGAAGCTTGGTTAGGTCAGAGAATGTAGCGCTTTGCATTTCCCACAGGGACTAGATTAATGCCTTGCACACAGCAGGAAGTTAGTAAATATGTTGTGGATTATGTTATTATGAATATTGGCAGTACACTGTGCAAATACCCCCTTAGAACTAGAAATATTGGCATTCAACCTAACACATAGCTTATAGGGTATTTTCCTCCTAAAATCTTTCAGCTGATGTTTATGGCATGGGCTTATGCAAATTAGTTTTTGTTTTTATAGTTTGAGATAACTGCATTATATCTTTTATAGTCAAGGCACATGATAAGTGTCACATTTGTTCTAATCATAACATGAAATTCAACAGGGAAGGATTTTTTACTTTTTTTTAAGTTAATTGGACATTTCTATCCTGGTGTTTAAGATTCTGGTTGCTTTTGTTTCAAGACATTTAAATGTTTTCCCTTGGCATAGTCTAATTATTACATAAAATAACACCAGCAGATGTGCAAGGGCAGTGTTTTAGCCTTCTGTCTTGTTTTGCTAGGGAGCCCAGAGTGATTGTGTTAGCCTTGAGGTCTCTCTTTATAATTTTCTCCTAGTTTTCTGTGAGAATATATTCTCCTGATTTTGAAGACAAAACAATTGTACTGTATAAAGAAAAAAGGAAATACAAAATAAAAATAAGGAAATAAAAATTAACATAATCTATAATCTAGATATTATCATCATTAATGATCATTAATGAGGAATATATTCAATTTTTTATTAGAAAATTTTCCTTAATAAATTTTCTTTTTTCACTAAAAGCATGTATGAAGAATTTTTCAAGGCATTACATATTCTTCTTCAATATAATTGTCAATATTTGCTTATTATTCTGATATTCTAATATATCAGCATTTATTTTGACAGTTACTTTTGAATAGGAAGGACTTGTTTCTAATTCATGTCCTTATAAATATTTGTGAATTACCTTCAAACATTACGTTAATCACTTTTCTCACTTCTACAATTACAAATCAACTTTTCTTATTTTTGAATTTTCTATGATTATAACTTTTTGTTGTTAGGTGCTGTTGAGTTGGTCTCCAACTCATAGGACCCTATGTACTACAAGTGAAACAATATTGTTAATGCTTCTCTGCCATTCATAGGGTTTTCAATGGCTGATTGTTCTTAGGGAGTGGGTTGCAAGGTCCTTCTCCCAAGCCTACAGTATCTGGTGTTCCCAAGCAGTCTCCCATCCAAGTACTAACCAGGCCTGACCCTGCTTAGCTTCTGAGATCTGATGGGATTGGACACCACAGTGGTATGGCTGCAGACCATGAATATAAATACATACCACATATTCTTTTATTTAGATTTTGTCATGCCATATTATTCTTGTTGACTAATTGATATTCATTTAAGTAGTTATATTCCATTCAAATATTTTCAAAAATTCATTTTATATTCTTTTAGATTCCATTGTTCCTACTAAGAAATTGCCTATAAATATATTGTTGCAACTTTGAAGGTAACCTGTTTTATTTTCCTTTGTCTTTGCCTTTGAACACTGCTTTTCTTTGAATTTATCTTGCTTGAGGTTTGTAGTGACTCTTCAATCTATTTACTGATTGCCAGATTTGGAAACTATAAAAGAGTTAAAGGGATTTCTGCACAGGGGGACTCAAAGGTGAGAAAAGCATGGCAAGGAACTTCTGTTTCATTTCAAGTCTTATCACTTTAGGAGCTTATATATCAATTCTATCCATCTGTATCAACATATTGTTTTGGTACAAGTATAATCAATATAAAAAGGAAGAAATTCTACTTTCTTTCTGTCATAACTTTGTTTTCTTTGCTCTTACGTTCCTCTTGGTCTCAGTTTTTTCCTTTAAAAATTCTTCATGTTCCTGTAATGCTTTATCATGAAAACAATTAGACTAAATCCTCTCTAGAGTCTCTTCTATTCCTGTTATTGCATGAAACTGATTCGATTTATAAAAAACATATGGTTTAAAATGTAACTATCACCACCTTTAGGTACAACATACACATTTGTTTCTGTAGGCTTTCCTTCAGAACCAGACCAAGTTCCTACTAGTCGGAGATAGCAAAACATTTCAATATTTAAATTTATTATATAATAAAAATATTAAAATCAGGAATTTTCTTCAAGAGCAAAGTGTAGGGCACTGCCTAGAGAGGCAGTTTGCCCCGGGACCTATCTAGACCCACTTGGTCTGAGGCTTGTTCTGCAGGCAGTAACCTTTGCCCTATATCTGGGAACCCCTGGGTGGTGAGATTCCAAAGATGGCATTGGCATCCAGTCCCTTTCCTCAGATCCATTGACACCTGATTGGCTGTTTCCAAACCACCAAACAGCTCCTGATTGGACCACTCAGGAACCACCCCGATTGGTCCTTTTACAAACCCAAATTCACATGTCTCCCCTGATTGGCCAAGATACATATGGGGTGACTACCGCTGATTGGTCCCTGGCTAGCCCCTGGAGAGGATATAAGGGCAGTACACAGAGCAGTTGGGGGTCCATTCCATCAACTGGGACAGGAAGTAATAAAGAGCTATTTGAGCAAAGCACTTGGAGTCAGCATCTTCACTGTTAAGAAAGAAGCAAGGAGCTGCCATGGGCATAAACCTCTGAGCCTGCCTTTCTCAAGGCTTCTCAGAGTAGCTGTGGGCATAAGCCTCCTTTCCGGGTGGCAGGTCCTCGGTGGCTGGTTCCCACTCACAGCTGGAGCGATTACTGCAGCAGGGTGATGCCCCACAGCAAGGATAAAGTTTCAGCTTAAAAAAGTGAAAATTGCTCCAAGCTGTAGTCCATTCCTGTAATCTTAGCTACTTGGGAGGCCAAAGCAAGAAGATTGCAGGTCCAAGGCCAGAATCAGCCTGCATAATTTAGTGAGTCCTTGTCTCAAAATAAATATGTTAAAAAATGGGCTGGGGGTGCAGCTTAGTGGTGGAGTGCTTGCAAAGCATGCATGAGGCCATGGATTCAAACCCTGGTACTGAAAAAAATTTCATCTCTTACCACTGTGCTTTGGGAATGAAGTTCTTAATACATGCTTCTTGGCGGAATGCACTGAAACTATAGCACAACGTGATAAATGTTCTCCAAAAGACTTTGATTTGTCACAGCAATCACTAAATTCTTGTCTCTGTGAAGGATTCTGTTCTATTTGCTTGTTTGATTGCTTAGTTTTTATTTAATGTTACCAGAATTAACTATACTCTTTTCAGATGTCCACAAGCTTTCAACAATTTAACATAGAGGCTGTCTGGAATCCTTGTACTGTTAAAGGTAATTTTAAACTTTGCAGAAAGGACTATGGTAAAATTAAAGATGTCAGTGAAGTGTACCCCCCAACATACTCAAAACTTACATGACTTAGACATCAGTAAGTA
The DNA here is from genome assembly GCA_007922755.1 of Pedetes capensis. Classification (NCBI taxonomy): domain Eukaryota; kingdom Metazoa; phylum Chordata; class Mammalia; order Rodentia; family Pedetidae; genus Pedetes; species Pedetes capensis. Next base: position 47,189 of record VMDO01004133.1, read on the forward strand.
CATATACTAAGCTGTTTTTCCCCTTTCTTTTCCTTAGCAGTGGATATAGATTTGCACAGATCTAACCAATCTGCTTAAATTCCAGTAGAATCCTGGAAAGTGTGTATTTTCAGTAGATGAGAAAACAAAACAAAACAAAAACAAAAGAAGACAACTACAAGAATTATGCTTTAACTGCTTTTAATGCCCATCTCAACAACTCTATTGGTACCTCATCAGATTTTGAAGACAAAATTTGTCAATATCATTCTCTGTTGTTGTTTGGTGCCGTTGAGTAGACATCCAACTCAGAGACCCTACCTACAACAGGCAAAACACTATTGTCAGTGCTTCTCTGCTATTCATAGGGTTTTCAATAGAAGATTGATTTTTGAGAGTGGGTTTCTGGGTCTTTCTCCCAATCATTCTCTAGTAGATAAATAATTACTAAGATATTAGATTCCAAGTCCTGAAGATCCAATCTTGGTATTATACATAACTCCTTATATCTGAAGATTTTGAGCTTCCAGATGAAAGCATAACATGAGTTACCAATAGATACTGTTTAAGGTCAAATGAAAGAAAGAAGAACTCAGGAATTTCTGTTCAAAGAAACAGAAGATGTCTTTGAACTTGGATTCTGTGTCTCTTTTGTTGTTGTTAGGTGTCATCAAGTCATGTCACACTGACTCATAGGGTTTTCAATGACTGAATGTTGTTGCTCGGCATCATCAAGTCAATGACCAACTCATAGTGACCCTAAGTACTATAGGTGAAAGAGTATTGTTAGTGCTTCTCTGCTATTCTTAGGGTCTTCAATGGATGATTGTTTTTAGGGAGTGGGTTGCCAGGTCCTTCTCCCAAGCCTACAGCACTTGGTGTTCCCAGCCTGTCTCCCATCCAAGTAATAACCAGGCCTGACTCTGCTTAGCTTCTGAGATCTGATGGGATTGGACGCCACAGTGGTATGGCTGCAGGCTGTTTCACTTACAGGTTTCCCTAATTCAGTCATCTTGATTCTTTCCCTGCAATAGATTCCCTTGAGCCTTTCAAGCAATTATCCAGAGTCCCCAAAACATATAGCCTGGCCCTACTACATTTCAGTCTACTTCCGTTTGAAACAAGTATGACCTCTATGAATTTAGAAACCACATGCTGCACATTACTACACCCCTATCTATAGAACATAGTGTTCTATACGGTTCAGGTAATAAATAATTGTGCTGAATCAGTGAATGAAAGGACAATTGTCAAAATATACAGCAATACACTCTGTTTTGTACTTTTTATCTGGTTATACACTGAACATTCCTGTTAATATTCTCAAGCTTTGCTCTCATCCTATTTGAACAGGTCTGATTACCTCCATTTCTCAAGAATAATGTAGGACATGATACTGGAAATGATGTTTTGGTTCCATTTGATGGTGATAGTTATTGAAAACTTGAACAGGTTATGTCAATTTTGAGGCCATTCATTTTATTCATCTATAAAAACAAGATAGTGGTTCTGGCTGTATTAATCTTACTGGTTTCCAAAAAGATTTAATAAGAAATGATTATGAAAAAGTTTAAAGTCTTCAAGCCACTATACAAATAGAATGTGATCATATTAACCAACAACTAAGTGTGAGTCTACGGGCTCTGAAAACTTTTGAGAGGTATGTCCTTTCTAGTGGGTCTGACTTATCTCTGACCTTTCTCAGTTCTTCCTTGTCCTTCTTGTATAGCCTGTGGTCACCATGCAGTAGCTACAAACACAATGACTGTCCTAAGCAGAAAGGAAAACACATGGAGCACATGGGTAAAAATAAAGGAAAATAAAAAGGTCAAACACCTAATTGGACCCCAAATTGATTTTAACATAGACCTTTACAAATGTACATCGTGAATATCAGACAGATCCATTAAAAAAAATGCAACATTTGGCATTCACTAGCTTTGTTATTTTATTCTCTAAGTCAAAACTTCACTCTTCCTCCATCTCTCGCATTTCTTCTGCTCTTCTATTTTAAATATTCCTTCTCTGATTTATTCATTGCAGACTTAGATCTCTACCCACCCCTCCCATCACCTAATTGGACCCAGAGCAACCTTGACCTCTTTTAGAGTCCTTCCTTAAAAACTAAATTATTGTCTGACCTCTTGTTTCACTTTGTTTGATTTCATCCATAACAGCTTTTTTCAGAAGCCTTTCAATAAGTCAAAGATTTAGGGCACAACTTCTCCTTGCTCCCCATAATCAAGCCCCGTTTTTCCAGCTTGCCTTGACTCTTCTTTAGTTTTACTTATTTTCCTTATTATTACTCAGCTCAAATGATACAGTGAGATCTCAGACTCTCAGATTGCTAGGATCTTCTCACTCTGAAGATTATCCACCCAATCTCTTCATTATTTTGAAGACAAGATCACAAAGCTAGTTAGTTCTAGAGATATGAGAAGAATCTTAATCTCTCAGTATGGAGGCCACTGTTGGGAATGCCCAACACTTCACTTTCTCAATGGGCCCTTCACGATATCTGAAGCACCCAGAGGACAAGTACCAATTATATCAATACCCAGAAGTCTAAGTCTTCAGCACAAGACCTACATTTCCCACTCCCAGGCCATTGTTCATACTGTTTGTTTGTCTAAGATGTCATCTTGCCAAAGTTCCCATTTCTGTTGTGTAATACCTGGTCCTTAAGATTCAGATCAATTCCATTTATTGAATAAAGCTTTTTCTTCACACTCAGAGTTAAAAGCAGTAACTCTCAGCTCTGAATTTCCAAATCATAATATTGCAAGATTTTCCAATATTTCTTATATCACTGTTTTGGTTGTAGGGCTGCTGTAACAAGATGTCAAAACCTGGGTGGGTTAATCAATAGAAATTTATTATCTGCAGGCTAAAAGTCAAATTAAGGTGTTAGTAGGGTTGATTTTTCTTTTCTTTCTTTTTCTTTACTTTTTAAAATTTTCTTTCTTTTTCAGTGCTGGAGATCAAACCTCATGCATGCTAGGCAAGCATTCTACCACTCTCCTACATCCCCAACTCAAAAGTTGTTTCCTTCTGAAGGCAGTGAGGGAAGACTTTGTTCCAGGTCTCTCTTCTTGCTCCTGGCAGCCTCAGGCATTCCTTGGCTTAGAGGCTCCTTGTTTCTTCACATCGTTTTCCCTTTATAATTGTTTGTTTCTATGTCCAAAATTTTCCTGTTTTTGTAAAGATACTGGTAATATGGGATTACCAGTAGCTCATCCTACTGACTTCATTTTAACTTGATTACTTCTGTAAAGGTCCTATCTCCAAAATATGTCACCTTCTAAGGTACTGATGATTAGGTCTCCAACATATCAATTTTTGGAAGACATAAACCCATAACACTCATAATATAATGTGATCAACAATTGAAACATATGACTTACTATATGTCTTTTGATGCAGGATCCCTAATTTTAAAATAAACTAGAAATTTATGGCTCAAACATGAATTCGATTATAGTGTCTAGGACATATCCATGCACAACAAAACTTTGTTTAATGAATAGTACAGTGCCACAAATATCCCTCACTGCACTTTTATTGGGCTTGACAATTCCACCATTAGTCTTCCTTAGAAAATTAATTCAGTACATTTTATTCAGAATTTATTATGTACCGTGTACTCTGCTGGGTACTGAGGGTAGAATAGTGAATACAGCAGGTGTAGTTCTTGCCCATGTGGACTTTACTATATTAGTGCAGGATATAGAAAGCAAACTAGTGAATAAAGTAAGTTATGATATTTAAATAGTAGTGATTTGGGATGTATGCATGTGTGTGTGTGTGTGCATGCATGCATGTGTATGTGCATGCATGCATGTGTGTGTGTGTGTGTGTTGTGTGTGTGTGTGTGTTTTAAGGATGACCCATATAATCAATCTAAGTGTTTAAATTACAGCCCATATTAGTTCAGCAGCTGGAAGTTTCCTAGGGTAATGATACACAGATCAAGAAAATGTCAGTGGGGTGGGATGATGAGAAGAATGGATAAAATAGGACAGTCCATGGAGCAGTGTGTATGCACACCTACCCAGGAACTTTATTTTTGGAGAGGGAGTGTGGTGCATTCAGAGGGAGGAGATGAGGAGGAAGGCAGCTTACATAAAGGAGAGGTGGCTCGACCAGAAAGGAGAGGTACACAAAGATAGAGGAGGCATGGAAGGAGGAAAAAGAAAATAAACCAAATATTCCTCTCTTCTCTCTCATAGTGATGTTTGTCTATTTCTTTGCCAAACAGGCAGGTTAATCAGAGCCTCCCAGAGTTATCTCATGGTTCTATGTTTATACTTGGAACTTCACTTTCAAATATGTGGAATAATTTATTTCTCTAAGATGTAGACTATAATAAATCACATGTAGCATATAGTGAGAAAATTGTATAAATAAGTTATCCATGTGTATACCTCTGTGTGTTTGAGAGAGGCTTTGAATAAAACAAATGAGTGTACTTTGTTTACACTTGTATCATGGATCTTTTTGGTTTCAAACTAATCTTGTTTCCTTGAAGTACTTAAAGGCAAATAGACAAGAAAAATATGCTGCAAATGTATTTGAATTTCTATACTGCCTTTAAACAACTGTTATTTCATTGGTTACCTCTGTAAGATAACTGATACATAGTCAGCCCTTGGGTTAGTTCAGGTACACAGTGACCACTCAACAGATGGTAGTTATGAGAAGGAAGAAAGGGAAGATGATAGTGTCATAAAACTGTCATTAATTATTGGACCTGGAAATAACCATGAGATATGAGCAGGTGGAGTAAATTGAAGAGGCCTGGATTCAAGTGCCAATATTTGCCACTTTTTCTTGAGCAAACTTGTCTCCCTGAGCCTTCACATACCCTTTTATAAGACAGGAGAATAAAGCTATGTCTTCCTATGGCACAGTAGACTACACAGATCAGATGATACAGCATGCATAATAATAATTTTGTGAGGTATAAAAGTACTGCTAAATAAAGTGGTGAATAATATTTATGCTTGATGTAAATCAAAGTATTTATCAATTTCTACATCTTCTCCAAATGCAGGTAATATTTTAAGAAGAAATCCACCACACCTAATAGTCTGCCTTCATTATTAAATAGGAAACATGAGATTTATATTTATTTCTCAGAATGCACATATTAAGGACATCTGAGACAGGCATATGTTTCTTTTATGGGAGGGAAAGTTGCTTAGTTGTTTGGATAATGGTCCATGCTGGTGAATCCATGCCATCTTTGTCATCTCCATAGCAACAAATTCTGATGTATCAAACAGAGGAACTTGATGTGGAAATCAAAATAGCTCAGAGATATGGTAATGAGAATTCAGACAATTACTAGTAAAGAGAGAAAATATTTCTATATAAATATTCTCTCTTCCAGTCAATTAAAAATTTTTTTGAAATTTGTTCATTACTATTCTTTTCTCTATTAAAAAGCTGGTTATTACAGAGTAAACCATTTTTAGGAAAATGAAACATTGTAAGGTTGTAATTTCTCATTCACTTAAGGGGATTTGTGCTCTCATGCAAGATAGAATTCTTAGGACCCAAGTGTGCTTCTAAGATTGCAGTACAGAGGAATGTATCTCATTGACATTGACAATTTTACTCCCAAGTTTACAGTGATGTGGAATGGATGGACTGCTAAACAGATCATATTATATGTCCTTGTCTGTTTTAATATCTTCAGGGTTCACTGATTTGTAGTGAATAATAATAAATGATAATTCATGGCTCAAAATATATAAGCAATATTCTAGGAGGGGTGTGGGTAGATTGCTGCACCTTTTCATTCATTTTATTATAATGACATTTTGTGAAATAGGTACTATTATTATCCACCATTTACAAGTGAGTAAATTAAGGCAAAGTTAAATAGCTTGCCAAATATAACACAGTGGGTACTTGTAAACTGTATTATTTGTTTTCTCTGGTTAATAACAATCTATTAAGCTTTACATTTAGATGATCACGATCAAAAAACTATGATAGGCAATACTGTGGTAATATATTCTCTTATTTATACCATGGATGATTAAAAGTTTAATAGTTAAGTAAGCACAAAGAGAAGGGATGATAATTTTTTTTTCTTGAATAGGCACGAGGAAAGAGGCACAGTATATTTTGGTTCAAGCCAAATTTTCCTATAGTACTTTATTGTTAGCTACAATTTACAAAGTATCTTCTATGTTGTAGGTAATATAATGCATGTTTTTATCTGTTTCTCATTTTTAATTCTTATAATAACAAATTCTGTAGGTGTTATTTTCATTTTGAAGGCAAGAAAATTGGAGATGAAAGGATTTTGAATGAATGATGGAGTTGTGGAATTGCCCAGTCACTTTTCATTCTTTTCAGCTGAGCTTCAGAAATTTTAAATAAGGTCATAACAGTGAATAGCCCAGGGTTTGCATCCTAGAAAGTGATCAAAAGAAATCTGTAGAATATTTTATCAAAGTTCATAAAGTAGATAACTCTCTCTTGAGAAGTCCACACCTGGATCTTGGGTGTGTTCAACAGTCCTTACCTTAAGTGTCTCTCTCCTTTCTCTGTCTCTCAATGCCCACATTTTCTTAATAAACTCCAACTTTGCTTCCAGAGGAAAACAAAGTTCATAAAGCAGAGTGGAAGGGTATAGTTGAAAATGTATCATGTATGATTCTTTTCCTGTCACTAGTAATTTGCTTGGAAAGATAAATATGTTCATTCCTTATTTTGTTGCATTGAAGTCTCAGAACTCCCTCAAATGACAAATATGCTATACTAGTCCATTTTGTGTTATGAAGTACCTGAGGTAGGCTAATTTTATAAAGAAACAAGGTTTATTTATCTCACAGGTCTGGAGAGTCAAGGGCAAGGTGCCCGCATCAGCTTAGGTCTGGTGAGGACCTTATGGTATCATAATAGAATTATGTAAAGGGAAAAAGAGATCACATATCAAAACAGAAAGCTCAAGTGAGGCTGGAAACCCACAATCCCTTCAGAGTACATCCCCTTAATTAACCTTAGTATCTCCCATTAGGCCCTACCTCTTAAAGGTCCTATTATCTCCCACATTGCCTCACTGGGGACTAAGCTTCCGGCACATGAACCTTTTGGTGGATATGTTGTTGTTGTTGTTAGGTGCTGTCAAGTTGTGTCCAACTCTTAGCGACCCTCATAGGGTTTTCAATGGCAGATTGTTTTGGAATTGCCTTGGGAGTGGGTTGCCACATCCTTCTCCCATTTTTGTGGTGCTGGGAATTGAACTCGGGACCTCAGAGACTGCAAAGTGGTGCTCTACCAACTGAGCTAAATCCCAGCCCTTGGTGGACATAGTCAAACCATATCCAAGCCATAGCATTGGTCCATGCTTTATCTTACTTATGTTTATTTATTGAAGAAAATCTTTATGGAACACCAACTCTGATCACACATCATGCCAAATAATAGAAGTACAAAAATGAGCAAAATATCGTTCTTGGATCATGTTGCTCATAGATGATTGGGTGAGATAAGGAACAAATAATGACAGAAATGAACACACAGGATAAATATATTTTAGGAGTCCTTGGCAGTGTTTGGAGAATAAATGTCACAGAGGAAGTAGTGTCTGGACAGTCTTGAAGGATAAAATAAATTTTTACAAGAATTCTGAGTGAGGAAGCTAATTTCAACCACAGGGAAGATGATAAGATTTTGAGATATCATTATGTGGAAAGGAAATAGAACAAAGTGTTTATCCAAAAAGCAAGTGACTTTTTGTTTTTATTAGCATAGTTCATTTAAAAGCATGTTTCTGATTTCTTAATAAGAAGTACAATTACAAGACCTTTGGAGTAGCACAGATCTATTAGGAGAATTGTGGCTGATTTCTCATTTCTACTTGTCATCCTTAAAGTCATTTATCTAATAAAATTGTGCTTCATTATTTCAGGATTGTTTATCTTATAAATTGCAAATGTAAATATTTTAATTGAAAGGTGGAAAGCTCAAAATATATGGAAGTATAATGGTTGGGTTGTAAATGGATCATTTATAATGATAAACTTCCCTTCTTGGATTTTCTGGTAAATTTCAATGAATCCTGTCAAGACTGTTTAGATGCTACTTACTTTATGATCTTCCTTGCCTAATAACTAATGAATCCTTATAAATATTATCTTTCATCCTCCAAATCAGTAAATGTATGTGAAATACAGTTATTCCTTTCAGGCTGAGAAACATCATCTTCCCACTGAGAAGGGTAAAAAGGAATGCAGTTCTGTATTGACAGTTTCAGCCCCTTTCCACAAGTCTCTGTGCAGTTTTGATTTGCTTTTGTCTTGTACATCCCAATCTCACTCTTTGTCCTTTCTCTTCCACTATCAAACTTTCATTCTAAATCATGTGCCCCATTGGTATTCCTTGTCTGCTCATCAATCTGGAATTTTTCTATGCTACCCAGTGCTTATAAATAGTGGGTTGATAAGTAAACTTGTCTCTTTTCAGAGGATTTTTCTGAAGTGTTCTCTTTACTGCTGATAAATTGTCTAACCCAATAACTTCATACTGACTGTTCAGTGCTGCTGAGGGTGCTCCTTTGCTTAGAACCACAAACCACCCCAATCAGTGACCCCAGACAATAGACAGATTAGTTATGTGTATGCACCTGTGTGGCAGAGTGGGCTGAAGGCAAACAAGTCTAAAACTCATGGAATCTTGAGCCATAAAGAGAATTTAGAGATCATTTTATTCTAATCCTTGCATTTTGCTAAAGATCAAACTGAAGTTCAGATTCTCTCAGCCAATGAGGGAGATCAGATGAGGAAGTGGGACTACAAGCAGGTGGGCTCTGATTAGCAGAGAAAATACTATCCAGTCTGGTATATGACAGCACACATCAACCTCCCCACCCCCTGTGTTTGTGTGTGTGTGTGAGTGTGTGTGTGTGTGTGTGTGTGTGTGTGTGTGTGTGTGTGCATGCGCGTGTGTGTGTAGTGCTGAGGATTGAATCCAGGGCTCCACATATTCTAGGCAAATGATCTACCAGTGAGCTACACCCCCACCACCATCTTTCTATCTGATTCTTTTTACTGGCATGCAAGAGAAGTAGAAGGAGATTCAATTTCAAATTGTTTACTGATGTCCTGAGCACTGAAGCGTTTTGCAGGTCAAGGAAACGAGATTTACACAGATATTAGATTCTTAAAAGTAATTCCCAAGCTACTTAAATTCCATCATGTAATAGTCTGAAGGGAAAGGTGGGGGCTCTAAAAGAAATTGACCTCTATCCCTTTGCTGAGGTGCAGCTTTGGGGGGGCCCTTGGTTTCAGAGTTGATACAGGAGCTTAGAGAATAAAATTCTGCATGGCAGAAATTACCTATTCCTATACCCAAAAGTGAGTTCTTGTCATTTATATAAATGTTTACTTTTTTTCCTTTTTGAGTCCTTTCATTCATATCAGAAATTGAGTTATTTCTTTTTCTCACTTTATGGTAACTAGAAAAGGTTTTTCCCCTCCTACTTCCAAAAGACCAAATTGAGCCCTCTGAATGCCACACACTGGCAATGAGAATATTAACTATAATTTCCCCATGTTCCCACATGGAACACAGAGTACATGGCTTCATAATAGATCCCGTTGGCTTTTGACCTATGGCCACATCTTACATCTTACCCTCTCTATCTCTGAGATGTGAAAATTGCATTCTTTCCTTCTTTAGTCACTGCTTCTGAAACTATGAGTCTTATTTCGAGTGGCTGTAGAACATGGAAATGTATTTGCTGTCCTCCACAGTAATTTCCCTTACATATAGAATTTCATTCCTGGTATTTGAACAGTGACAAGGATTTGGTCCACTTCATCAGAATCTATAGTACAATATTTTACAGGAGGATCCAGGAAAAATAAATGTTACATCTAATTCTATGTAACAGTTACAGCGGGAACAGAAATGTAGATGTTTGAGTCTGGGGAGGAACTCAATTTTAAGTTTGCTAGATTGCCTGCTGCTATGGGAAAATAGCGTATGAGTCTGCATGTAACCTTCCCTTTTTGGATGTGCCCCAGAAATGTGTCTGAGGATGGTGAGGTGCTCCTGGAACTCATGAAATAAACTGCAATGCATTCATTTGGCCACCTCAAAGGAGGTGGAACTGAGCAAGAAGTGTCTGTTAAATGTGTTATCTTATTTTTCCAACACTCACTAGATGTATAATACATATGTATAAACATAAATTATACATACATCTGCCCCAGGTAATCATATGATCAGTTTATAATTTGCAATCTTTATGCAGAAAGAAGATTTTAGAGTGAAAATGTTAGCTGCTTTACATCTTAGGGAGCTGGGTGAGAGCTGACCTGCTTCCTTAAGAGCAATCAGTGCCTCAGAGATTTGGAGGCAGAAACAGCCATAGAAATCATATATTTTCATATATACTTCCTTCATTTAGAGTTGTTCTTTTTATGGAGATTTTGGAATCACCTGGACTTAAAATCAAGATTTCCAAAATGACTACTCCTCAAAAACAATAATAAAACATGGGCTCACTGACTGTTGAAGAAGTAACTTGTATTTTCTACTCCGTAAGTTCTTTATGTACCTGTAGCTGTACCACTGTGATGTGTGATCCCTTCAGATCTCAGAAGCTAAGCAGGTTGGGGCCTGGTTAGTATTTGGATGGGAGACCACCTGGCAACACCAGATGCTGTAGGCTTGGGAGAAGGAACTGGTAACCCACTCCCAATAAACAATCAGCCATTGAAAACCCTATGAATAGTAGAAAAACACTGTTTAGTAGAGAATACTGCAGAGAATAGTAGAATAGTAGAGAATACCGTTTCACTTGTACATAGGGTCGCTGTGAGTTGGACACCGACTCGGTGGCACCTAACAACCTAACATGTTCTTTGTGTGAGTGAAAGTATAATATTATGGTTAAAATGGACCTAAATACAGAAGATAGACTTGAGGTAATAACAGAGACAACAGACTCAGACACAGTAGGATTTATCCAAACACATTTTAATGCACCTTGGCACTTGTGACTGAGATACCAACATCACAAACTGCCACAGGGTTCCAAAGACAGGGGTTACAGTGCTTTGGGGGTGATAGAAATCTATAGAATCAATACCAATGCAACCTCCTTGACACAAGGTGTTTTTTGTTTTCCTAGACCACCTGATGTAAGAGAATAACAGCTTAGAAAAGAAGAAAGGACAGATGGGATTAGAACAAAATTTCTATTTGGAACAATCAGAACGCTACAGACATCCTTGGACAACTGCTAAGGTTGCTAAAATGGTGTTAAGGGTAAGGCACTGACATGGCTACTTTGCAGTATATCTGGATTTGTTTTGTTTTGTTTTGCTTTGCTTTTTTATCTTAGATCTTTTAGCCCACATAGAAATAAATCATATGTGGAAAGCACACTGGGATAGAAGGTTGAAGAGATCAGTGTTTTGGTACCACTGTAGCATATGTGCTACTGTATTCCCAATGAGAATCTCTGCTCTCAGAACAAGCTATGACAAAAGTTACTTTGGACAGATAGCACTTGGATTCTAAGATGTGGCTAGTGCATAATGTGTAGAACACCTTGCTGCTAAGTCATGGGGAAGGGTCAGGGTGTGGACTCACTCAACCGGGAGCCCTTCCTCATTGGGGAAAATTATTTATGAGTACACACTGGTATCTCTCTCCTCCTTCCAGGGCAGTGATAATAGTAGGAGCACAGTATGATAGATGATAAAACTCTGGTTATATTGTGGCAGTATCTTTTGTTATTGAGCCAAACCACAAGAACAAGTATCTTGGTGTCTCTAAAATCTTCTGCAAGAATCCATTATGAGTCCTAGAACTTTCCCATCTGTAGACTCATTACATGCACTTAACTTTAAGTGTATTACATGCACATGGGGCTGGAATGTAGCTCAATTGATAGAGTGCTGCTCCTTACTCTCTGTGGGTTCCATGCCCAGCACCACACAAATGGGAGAAGGACTTGGCAGTATATTTTCAAAACAATCCCAAAACAATCAGCCATTAAAAACTCTATGAGGGTCTCTATGAGTTGGACCTGACCACCTAACAACAATATGCATTTAATTTGAAAGAATTTTTCATGAATGTTTCCTCATTTAATTTTCATAATAACCCATGAGGTAGATATTATTACTTTGATAATTATTGTGTTATTTTGGTAGTATCTCAAATATATTTTTATGGGTTATATTGATTAACAAACATGACTTAAGTATATGACATTTGTCTTGAGGAGAATAATGTTCTACACACCCTGCCCCAAAGATGCCACCATTCTAATCCCTGGAAACTGTGAATATGTAAAAATTGCATGGAAAAAGAGAATTGATGTTGCAGCTGGAATGAAGATTGCCAATCAAATGCTAACCCCTTAACATAGAGAGTTTATCCTGGATTATCCAGGAGTGTTAACCATGGTAAATGCAAGGGATCTTAAAAGTGTAAGAGTGAGTCAGAAAAGCTCACAGTGATGCTATATGAGAACTAGCCCTACTGTTGAGGGTTTCAAAAGGGAAAGAATGAGACCAAAAGCCAAAGAATGTGCACAGCCTCTTGAAATTGGAGAAGGCAAAGAAATAGTTTCTCCCCTTGTGTCTCTAGAAGGGAATAAAGTCCTGCTGCCACTTTGATATCAGCCCAGTGAGGCATATACTGGGATTCTACAGAATTGCAGGACAAATTTTCCTTAAGCCACTAAGCCATAGGAAACTAAAAACTGGAGTTTTACACAAGTAAATGGCCTAAGTAATTAAAATGTAGTATTTTGATGGGAAGTTGTAATCTTTCAGATGGAAAGCTCTTTTAAAAATATTTTGTATTTCTCTATCATATCATGTGACTATAGCCATATCACCCTGATGTCTGATCTCAGAAGATAAGCAGAGTTGGTCCTGATTACTCCTTGGATAGGAGACTGCCTGGGAACACCGGGTGCTGTAGGCTTGGGATAAGGACTTGACAATACACTTTTGAAACAATCCACCTATTTCAGAAAGCCTATAAAGAGCAGAGAAGCACTGAGTGCCGGGCATAGCACAGTGTCAGGTAGTGTTTCCTTCGCTATGAATTGGAATCAACTCTGTGGCACCTAACAACAACAACAACAATCATACTGAACATACTGGACACACATTGAACAAGATATATCAATTGTAATTTGTTTTTCCTAACACTGCTAAAGCAAAGTTACAGACACAAAGGTTAGAGGCTGCGTAATACCAATGAGCTCTTGATGTAGAATAGAATTTTGTTCATAACACCAAAAGAGCCCAGCTCATTTTGTCTTTTAAGTTCTCGAGTCTTTTTTCCTCCTTGCTATTGGCACAATGTTGGGTACTATTTCGTTCTGTTGTACATAGGGTGACTATGAGTTGGACCCAAATGAGATTTCTTTTTTTGTGGTACTTGGGGTTTGAACCCAGGGCCTTGCACATACTTTGCAAGTATTCTACTCCTGAGCTGCACCCTTAGCCCATTTAAAAATTTTTTTTTATCTTAAGACAGAGCCTCAGTAAGTTATACAGGCTACCTCTGTCCTCAAAACTGCGATCCTCCTGCCTTTGCCTCCGAGTTGCTGGGATTACAGGTGTGAGCCATTGTGCCAGGCAGCACAGAGAATTTTATAATAGTACTTGTTGTTAGGTGGCGACGAGTTGGCATCTGACTCATAGTGACCTTCATAGGGTTTTCAATGGCTGCCTGTTTCGGGATTCCCTCGGGAGTGGATTGCCAGGTCCTTCTTCCATTTTTGCGGTGCGGGGAATTGAACTCGGGACCTCAGAGACTGCAGCGTAGCGCTCTAGCTCAGTTGGTGGAGTGCTGCGCTGCAGTCTCTGAGGTCCCAAGTTCAATTCCCCACACTGCAAAAATGGAAGAAGGACCTGGCAATCCACTCCCAAGGCAATCCCCCCCCCAAAAAAAAAACAGTCAGCCATTGAAAACCCTATGAGGGTCGCTATGAGTCGGAAACTGACTCAACGGCACCTAACAACAACAATAATAGTACTTACATAAACAAAATCAGTATGTAGGCTGAAAATATCAACCAATGGCCAGAAGGTGATTGAAACACTGAACACTTGTTGACTGAGTGGTTTATAAGCCTCTTGACCAGAAGAGTTCAACTTTAAGTGCACAAAAGACTCTCCTGGGGAGCTTTGAAATCTGCTGACTCCTGGGCCATTCCCCAAATCAGTCAAGTCAGAATTTCTGCAGGAAGGGCTTAGGAATCATGGTTTTTGAGGTTCGCTGAGTGATCCCAAAGTGCAGCCAAGATTGAACCCCCACTGCATGACCAATGATGTTTTGCCTTCAGGAATATTAAAGTTATTTGGGCATTTTCCTCCAAAGTTATATGAAACTCAAAGAAGTGGAATTTAGAACTCTCTGTAGGAGAAGGTCATTCTGTAAGTGGTATAGGAAAGTTGGCACCACATGCTGTTTACTGTCACTAAGCAGGTTTGTACCACGTGATTGTTTTTAAAAAACTAAACAAAAACTAATCACTATCACCTGAACAAAGCTATTTTCTCAATAAGTCAAGCTTCCTCAGTTATTACCTTGTGCTTTTTAACTAACGACAACAAAAAAGGCAGGGCATTGTCCTTATGATAGTGAAGGAGGAAGCTTAGTAATTATTTACCTGTTACAAAAGGTGCCAAGTCATTTATGAATCACAGTAAGTGGGTGAATAAACACTAGCCACTCAGGAACTTGGCTTCAATACAAAACCCAGGATTTCTGTAAACCAGTAATCACAGGATAACAGGAAGAGGCAAGGATTGTTTCTAAATGGAAGAAAAATTCTCTTTGTTGCAACAGAGAAATCTCTCTCTCTCTCTCTCTCTCTCTCTCTCTCTCTCTCTCTCTCACACACACACACACACACACACACACACACACACACACTCACCTAAACTTAGTAATATAGATAAAAGATGAAAATCTCCATGGTTTTTTTGTTGTTGTTGTTGTTGTTGTTGTTGTTGTTACTATTTCATTGCTGTGAACAAATGTGGGGGTGTCTGCAGCCGACCAGCAGCTCAGGGTCTTCCTGAGCGACTGGACTGGTCACCAGTGGTGAGGACAAAGAGGCTTTGGGAAGCCACCTAAAAAGGAATAAACTAAGAGCTTTATTTAACAGGAATGAAACAGGAACGAGCAGGATCAGGAACAGGAACAGGAATAGAGGAACAGAATCAGGAACCAGGAACTCTTCTGCCTCCGGCACTGGGCCTGGAGGTTTTCTTCAGCATCTGCCCTTGGCGCTGGGCCAAGGGCAATCCTCAGCTTAATAGATGATCTAGCTGGTCTTCTGTCTCTGGCGCTGGACACAGAGACTGTCCTCAGTTGACTGTAGTTAGCGCTCAGGTCTCTGTCATCTCAGGTATTTCAGGTCTCTATCTCTGATGATTAAGTTGAAAATGCTGGTAAGGTGGAATCTGGGAATCTGGGAATGTTGAAGACCAGTAGGCCCTCCTTTTATACCCTACAGAGACAGTGGTTAAACTCTGTTTAGCCACCATAACAGTTAATTGCTGGAGACCAGCCAATCATCTATTAGCATGTGCAGGTGGGCCAAACCAATCATGGTTGATATTCTAATTTAGGGTGAACAGGATGTCACTTTTAGGCCAATTAGGAGATGATGTTCCTTAATAACCAATCAGGGGACAGGGTCAGGACCAGGAGTAGCCAATTAAGTACGGGGGGTGGGGGGAGCTTGTAGATACTGCCATACCTCCAATACCATCTTGGCTCACTTGATGCCCAGAGAGACCTGGATGTGGGATAAGGGTCACTGGGCACCATCTCACATGGAGGATAGATGTCAGTCATCCAGGCAGGCTAGATAGGCTTCTGTGATGGTAGTCCTACCTAGAATCCCAAGAAACAAATATCCAAGAAAAGCAACTTAAAGGAGGGAAATTTTATTTGGCTCATGCTTTCAGAGAGTCCAGGGTTCAGTCCATCATGGCAGGGAAGGCATGATAGACCATCTCACATTACAGTAGAGAAGAAGCAGAGAGTGTGACTGGAGGTGGCCAGGGATAATGCACCCCAAGGACGTACCTCCAATGACCCACATCCTCCAGCCAGGTCCCATTTTCCAAAGTTTCCACAACCTCCCAAAACAGTGCCACCAGCTGGCAACCAAGGGTTCAAACACATGAGCCTGTGAGGGACCTTTCATATTCAAAACCTAGTACAAAGGAATGCTTAAAAAGTATTTGAGGATAATCATCATAACTGTATTCCACTTTCTGTCTTTTTGCAGTAATTCATATTATGATGTGGTAATTGAATAAAGCCTGCAGCCATAGCCCTGTGGCATCTGGTCCCATCAGATCTCAGAAGCTAAACAGGGTCAGACCTGGTTAGTACTTGGATGGGAGACCGCCTGGGAATACCAGGTGCTGTAGGCTTGGGAAATGGACCCGGCAACCCACTCCTAGAAATCAATCTGCCATTGAAAACCCTATGAACAGCAGAGCAGCACTGACAATAGTGTTTTGCCTGTTGTACGCAGGGTCGCTATGAGGATACCAACTTGATGGCGCCTAACAACGATAACAATTGAGTAAAAGGGCTGGGGTTTAGCTTAGTTGGTAGAGTGCTGCACTGCACTATTTGAAGCCCTGAGTTCAATCCCCAGCGCCACAAAAATGGGAGAAGGATGCAGCAACTCCCTTCCCACCCCCCTCCCCCAAAGAAAACAATCCCGATAAACAATCAGCCACTGAAAACCCTATGAGGGTCACTGTGAGTCGGACCCAACTCAACGGCACCTAACAACAACAACAAATTGAGTAAATATGGTCTGATTTTAACAAATGGACAAAAGAATATTACTCGCCCATCATCAGCAATGATTATGTTTTTGAACCTCTGCTCTATAAGCACCCAACACCTTTTGAGGTTATTACTTAGAACACAGGTTAGCAGAGAGTTTTGTGTGGCTGAAATTGGCAAACATCTGGGAATCCAGGTGTTCAGCATTTAAATTCTCCAGCACAGAAGTATTCCTTTATTATATTAAATATCACATTATTATTTTCCTAATGATACCATCATTATCATATTCACTTGAGTGACAAAATGCCAGATTCATGCCCATCAATTTTCTGCTGTGTCTTTACAAATCAAAGTGCTTTTTCTTTTTAAATCCATCAAATTAGCATGGTGGGCTCAAGCAACAGAAAGTAGAATTCAGTAGTGATATTCAAAAATTATATGCCATCTTAGTCCTTCCCTGTAGTTCATGCATTAAATTTTGTATTGCCAAGATTTAGCCATTTAAGCTTGAATTATTTGGAATCTAATTATGTGTATCAAGGCAAAAATATGTGTGAAAATTTCAATCACAAGAAATGATAAGAAAAAAGTAAACACAATTTAGAAAGGAAGGTTAAAAAGAAATGTTGTTTTTGTACCAAGCTGCTAATGTATATAATTCTAATTTATTTGAATAAATTAATAGAACATTTCATTTCCATGTATTTAAAAATGACACTTTGTCTGCACACATATTAAAGCAAGCACAGTTAATGGAAATTGCAGGAAAAATAGTTACAAGTGTTGAAAGGTCTCTAATAAAAATTATTTGAAAAAATTCATAAAGAAAGCAAATACAAAGGCAAGATACCTTAATTGTTAGGAGGTTAGGATCTAGATTCAAATAACATTAAGTGGCTGAGCTACTTTTACTGGGGTTGCCATAAAAAGGTATACACATTTTCAGAGTTTATGTATTAATTTTTAAAGTTGAATTGAGTTATGATAGTATGTGTAGTATGATGTTTACTCAAAAGGTAGTGCTAATCAAATGAATATTAGCACCACAGTGCAACAGGCAGGACAGTTAAAGAAAGCAGGATTGTCTTTTGAGACCCTTGTGGCTTTGTAAGCAGAGGAAGAGAGAAATACATATAGACATGAATGTCCCTGTCTTTTGCAAGGTGAAGCTGTATTCTGCCAGCAAAAAGGTCATCATCTGATCATGCCTCTATCCTTACACCTTCAGAACTGTGAACAAGAGAAACCACTTTTCTTTATAAAGTAGCACAACTGCACTGCAGTATTTCATTATAGTAATGCAAAGCTGAATAATATAGTTATTCACTCTTTTACAAGAGAGACTATGACTGCATCCATATAAAACGCTTAGCACACCACCTGTTATAGTTTCAGAGTCCTATGACTGGTAGATGGGAGAAGGATGTGGCAGTTCACTCTGCTAAAAACAATCCTGAAACACTCAACCATTGAAAACCCTATGAGGGTCACTATGAGTTGGGCCTGACTCAATGACACCTAACAACAACAAAAACAACATGACTGGTAGAGCAAAGTGATGGTCTTATTCTTTGTCTCTGGGATTATTAATCTGTGTGAGTGTGGGTATGTGTGTGCATGGGTGTGTATATGCGTGCACACATGTCTGTGCACATGGTTGCACAAATGCTTTTACTTCCCTTCAAGGTTTATCTCTATGGCAATTCCAAAGAGAAGATGAAACAAAAGAGGGGATAGGTACTTCTAGTTGTGTGGACATATAAAATATCTAATTACTATGCAATTACATATTTACATATCTAATTACTATGTATAAGTTTTCTGAAAATTTCTATTCATATAATATACTTACTCATCTTCTTAAAATATTTTGTGTGGATATTTACCGAGTGTCTACTATATCCACTACTGGGCTGGGATTTAGCTCAGTTGGTAGAATGCCACTCTGCAGTCTCTGTGGTCCCAAGTTCGATTCCTAACACCACAAATACAGGTGAAGGGCATGGCAATCCACTCCTAGGCAATCCTGAAAACAACAAGAACAACAACAACAACAGAAAAAAATCAATCAGCCATTGAAAACCCTATGAGGGTCGCTATGAGTCAAATGGGACTTGATGGCACCTAACAGCAACAGCAACTATATCCACTGTTTCATGGATTGGAGTACAGTAGTGATTAAAGCAAAGTTCTTTTCCTGGCTTATATCCTAGGGGAGGGAGATGAGCAATGAATAAACCAGTAAATATACAGTGAATCAGATGGTAAAAAGTGTAATGGAGAAAAATAAATCAGGATGGAAGGCACAAAAATGTAGAACAACCTTCTTCTTCTTCTTCATTATTATTATTATTATTATTATTATTATTACATGAAGACTATGGTACTTTTGCCTGGATGACCATGCTTAGTCTCATAAGCGGAACAAATTAGCCTGCACACAACTAGACATCTCAATATAATCAGCTGTAGTGGGGCTAGGATAAGGCGAGGGCCATCAGATAGTGAACATAGCAGAAACCACAGTTCTTTGCATGAGGACACCCTGAGAATATAGCACTATACTAGTGCAATGTGGAAGAGCACTAAAGGATGCTATCAAAACAATAGACCTGAAGGGACTTGGATATGTAAATTAAGTCCTGGTGTACTCCAGGACTTCCTAACACAGTTACTTTTTCATTATGAAGATCTGAAAGGACAGGATGAGGGAAGGAAAACTAAGTGAGCACCAGAATATACATTTAAGAACAGCAATGGTTAATGACATAAAAGAATTCCTGGATTTTGTGGTGAGAGGTCTGTTGAAGCCTCACTGCTGAGGTGTTCAATGATGAGGGAACAGAGGATGAGAGCAGTGAGGTATCTGTTGGGAGAGAATTCCAGGCAGAGTGAACAACAAGTGCAAAGTCCCAGGGGCAGAAACATATATGGACTGTTTGGTGAGGAGCAGGAGATGAAGTCAGAGAAGGGAGAATAAAAGACTGAGTAGAAAATGGATGTTTAGACCAATTTAAAGATTTTAGCTTTTATTCTTAGGGAAATGGGAAGGCAATGAAGGCTTTTGAGTGGAGTGACATGATCTGACTGAATTATTTTTTTCATTTTTAAAGCAAACTTGGGGTTCACTAAGAAAAATATTTTAATGAGAGAGAGAGAGAGAGAGAGAGAGAGAGAGAGAGAGCGCTTTAAGATAAAGAGGAATAGTACACACCTGGGAAATAGTACACACCCAAGGGCCCAGTGTGGGTTTCTCAAGAGAGAGAGAGAGTCCCTGACAGTGTTTGAAAAAAACTATCTGAAAGGAAGAAACCAAAGGAGGTTGGAGAAAGGGGCAAGAGTAGAAGCAGGTGTGTCTTAGGATGCAACCTCAAAAATCCAGACAGTTGAGGGTGGCTTGGACCAGCATGAAGGCTATGGATCAGAGTTTGAATATAGTGTGAAGGTAGAGCTGACAGGATGTCCTGGTGGATCAGTTTGAGCCAGATTATAGAACAGTGTTTTCTACGTTACCACATTCCTTTAATGCTCCCAACAAGTGCGAGACCTAGTTATTGAGATATTATTGTGGGTACAAGGTCTAACAGCCTCAACAGGGCAGAGATGGGGCCTTGAACCTGGGTTTTATCATTCCTGGCCGCCTCTCTCCCTAAGAGTTCTTATAAATCTCCTTTTATCCCATACAACATCTTGGTTCGATTCACAGTGGCTTCCTGTTATATATCCATTCCTCTATGCTTTGAGGAACTTAGTAGACTTCTTACATGTGATCTGAATATTGTTCTGAGAAGAAAAGACAAACTGCCTAAGATAGTTCACCAGCCTGCTCTTCATTTGGAGATAGATAATTATTTCTGTAGCTTCCTCTCAGGATGGACACCACCCCTCCATATGCACACACATGCACATACATACTCACCGCACTCATAAAATTGCCTTACCCTTATTATGTGTACTTTCCAGGTTAACACAACTGTGTATTTTCTGATTTGGAAGAATAAAGAAAACAAAATATGGCAATGGAAAAAAACAGAAACTACACATTAGTCTTCTCAGTAAACAGTTATTAAAGCCAAAAATGTCTTTTCTTTTCTTTTTTTTTTTTCTTTTTTTTTTTTTTTTTTTGCCTCTGTCTTTGTCTCCCAATTGAAAAGAACTGTTGCTTGGTATTTTTAAGACACCTCTGGAACAGGGTTAGTGGGGAACATGGTGTGTGGGAGCTATGGAGACAGGCAGATTTTTAAGTAGGCAAGTTATTTCTTTGAGCATAATTAGAATTTGAGCAGCATGATGCTGATCTTTCTCCTCACTCTTATGGTTGAGGAATAATGAAAATTAACAACATCTTTACTCAGATAAAATATAAAATGATTCCAGCTTAGTACCTTATAAAATCAAGTTAATTTCCATCCATAGGATTAAACAGGTCCTCAAAGGCCTGTAAATGAAAACTCAAGTATAATCTTGGGCAAATTCACTCACCCTAAATCCTATTTGCTCTTTTATAAAAGCAAGCACAGTATGGGAGGGGTAATTCTGTAGTCTCCAGACAACCTTTCAGCTTGCTCTGTAATTCCAAAGCTTTGGTGAGCCTGTGAAGAGAGTCACAGAAAGCTGCTCTCATTCTTGGATTTTGGCATGAAGATGCTTTTCTCCTTAAGCCATCATGGCACCAGTATAAGGTAATTTGGCTAGATGAATTTATCAGCAATTAGACCACAATGCATTTTAGGACCCTTATCACCCATAGAGAATGGGAGAGTGTCCCAGTACTTTATGGTTATTACCCACATGTACAACTCTTCCTTTTTAAACTTCATGTTCTACAAAATCAATCCAAGTGGTCAGCTTGAAGTTACATAGGATGAGACACAAGATTTCTGATCATTTGGTTCTCTATTTCATAAAGGGAATTAAGTTGATTCTGTTATTCCACTGTTCAGTTTTTCTTGGTCTATGTATATATCTCCTTTCTGAAAAATAACAAATTTTATATTGTTGTTGTTAGGTGCCATCAAGTCAGTGTCTGACTCAGTGATGCTACGTACAACAGTTGAAATAGTATTGTTAGTGCTTCTCAGGTATTCATAAGGTCTTCAATGGCTGGTTTTCTTTTTTGGGGGGAGTGGGTTGCCAGGTCTTTCTGCCAAGCCAACAGCGCCTGATATTCCCAGGTGATCTCCCATCTAAGTACTAACCAGGCCCAACCCTGCTTAGCTTCCGAGATCTAAGGGGATGGGACACCACAGTGGTATAGCCACAGGCGAGTCTTACATCAGGATAATCATATCAGTGTAATAATTTCAAACTCAGTGTTTCTATAATAATGATTTTATTTTTTATTTTTCTGGTACTGGAGCATTAAACCCAGGACCTCACACATGCTTTGCAAGTGCTACCAATGAGCTGCACCTCCAGCCCATTTTTTACTTTTTATTTTGAGACAGGGTCTCGCTAAGTTATACAGGCTGCTTCTGGCCTCAAACTTGTGATCTTTCTGCCACTGCCTCCTGATTCACTGGGATTACAGGCGTGTGCCACTGTGTCCTGTTAATAATGATTTTTAAAAGGAAAATATAAGTGTGACCTTCTAGTAGAAGCCCAATAAAATACTAGCTTCCAAATGTACAAGACAAATAGGTTGGAGGAGTATGGTCAGTTGCTAAAGGAGAGGAAATCATTTCTTACTCTATAGCAATTATTTGCTATAGAGCTCATTTACTCATGTCTCTGTACTAATAACAGTTTCATGAAAATGTAAACATTCCTAAGGCAACATGTTAGGTTATTATAAACTACATTAATTTGGGCACATTAAATTGTTCTAAAAATATTTACTTGCTGGGCTTAGCATGTGACTTGTTTGGGAAATATTATGGGCCAAGTATAATTTTTTGTTCTTGACTTTGGGCTCAACTGTGTGGCTTGCTTTGGCCAGAGGAATGTTGTTGTTGTTACTGTTGTTGTTATTGTTGTTATTATGGTTTTTATTGTTGTTGTTTTTGTTGTTAGATCCCATCGAGGCAGTGTTCAACTCATAGCGACCCTACGTACAACAGGTGAACATTATTGTTAGTGCTCCTTTGCTATTCATAGGATTTTCAATGGCTGATTATTTTGGGGGAGTTGGTTTCCAGGTCCTTCCCCTAAGCCTACAGCAACTGATGTTCCCAGGCCATCTCCCATCTAAATACTAATCAGGCCAGACCCTGCTTAAATTCCAGGATCTGACGGGTATGGCTGCAGCCTAGAAGAATGTTAGGAGACTTGAAATGCAGCTGCATGATTTTCCTTGAACTTCTGTGTTTCTGCCAGTGCCATATGCTATAGTTTGGATTTAAAATGTCTCTCAAAGATCACTATGTTAAAGGGTTGATCTCTAGCTTGGCACTACTAGGAGATGGTGCAAACTTTAAAAGATGGAACCTTGTGGGAGGTGCTTATGTCAATGGGGGTGTGCCCAAGAAAAAGATTGTGGGGTTTTGGTCCCTTATAATTTCTTCATCTTCCTGACTGTGAGGCCAGCAGCTTTGCTTTACCACATGCTCTCATCATGATGCATTGTCTTTCCTCCAGGCCAGCTAAACACGGGCTGGAACCTCCCAAACTATGAGCCCAAATCAACCTTTTCTCTTTATAAGATAATTACTTTAGGTATGTGATACAGTAACACAAAACTAACACACCATACTTCCTTGAAAATGCTGTTTTCTCTTCCATCTGCACCCCAGAATGATGTAGGTGGAGAAGACCACAACCCAGGTAGCCATGCAGTCTAGTGTAGAGCAGTCAACCTTCTGCTGACCTGGACATACATGAGTGCATGTTGCTTTAAGTCAGTATGTTTCTGGGTGGCTTTTTATGTAGTAATAGCTAAGTGATACAGTGGCCTCATTGGTTAACTCATTGGTTAAATACACTATACGTTTATTATCTCATTTAATTCTTGCCTCAAGCCTCTACACTAGATATTATACAAATTTTGAAAGAAGAAAGTGTCAGATTCAAGATATGAAGCCTCAAACTCATAAGACTCTTTTATGACTACAGAGTCAATGTTCATAAATGTTTTTAGAATAAAATTATTCATTAAAAATAGTCCAGACTGGTTGGCCTCACTCTTAGTGGCTGGCCCTTTCCCATCCTTTGGATTTCAGAAAGGTCTACCTGACTACCTTCAAGTGGCCTTCTTTCCAATATTTCCTCTCTCCTCCTCCTCACTTGTTTCTTCAAAGGATTACCACAATTCAAAATTTTTTTATTACTTGCCTTCTGTATGTCTACCATATCAATTGCAATTTTTCTAGGGTAGAGGAATGTTCATCTTATTTAGTGTTATAGTCCAATATTTAGAACATTGACTGGTTATATAAAATGTGCTTGATGATGGAGTGGGTATATGAACAGATAAGTGAGTAGGACAGTCTAGAGCGGGGGGGGGGGGATTGCAAACCTATCCTAAACTTTGTGGAAAGGAAGCCTGGCAAGCTAGAGCTAGAGTCAGGATGGGAGGAGGCTAAGGACATGAAGGAAGTTGTACACACAAAGGGGAAGAGGTAAGAAGTGAACTCTGCCCACTGCATCATTACATATAGCGCTTTCCCTGGGTACTGAAGAGTTATTTTCCTTGAGAAACTTCAAACAAAACATATACTACAGGAAACACATTCTAGTATAGTATGATGCCTTTAAAAAAAATCTGAAATGCATCTTTGTTTTCAGAGTTTGAAAAAGAAAACAAAAAGGAAAAACTTCACAGTGATGCCAAAGCAACAAGGATGTTACACCAAAAAAGACCTTCAGTAAGCTGTCTTCTGCTGCTGCTGCAGTCATCTGGGACCCTGATGAGTAGTGGAAGGGAAGGTCAGACTGGAGGCTGGAACAGTGATGAATCTGACTGATGATTTTCTCCAGGGTAGAAACAATATATATGTATTACACAGGTGAGAAAGCCAAAGAAGGTTTTGACAAGATGAAGTCTGCCTAGGTCCTGAGGGAGGTGGTTTCATACAGAAGTATTGCAAGAGGTTTAAGGTGGATTTCTAAATCTGATGTGCAGCAATGTAACAATGGATATTCTAGTGTCATATTTAGTACAGAAAGTTAGGGGATGTGGGGGCTATTTGGGCTGTTTATCTGTGTTTATTTTTCCTGGATTTGTGAGTTAGCACCAATATCATCTGCTTGGATGCTCTATTCCTTACAAATCATTAGAGCAAATGTTGAGGTGTAACTGTGAGTACAGTGTGTTATGAGACATATCTTTAACAGTGCAGATGGATTTGTGCAGAGTGACCTTAAAACCAGCCATTATCCTTAGAAACTCTACAGTTGGCCACAGGGGAAACCCAAAGGGACACCTAATTGGAAGAGCATAATTTCAACTGTACTCTAAGTAAAACAACTCCAGGGATGTAGTTATCTTAGTCTGTTTTGTGTTGCTATAATGGAAAGCCAAATATTGGGAAATTTATAGAGAAATTGATTTGGTTCATGGCTCTGGAGGCTGGGAGGTCTAAGAACCAGAGGCCACATTTGGTGAGACCCTTCTTGCTGTGTTATCCCATGGGAGACAGTGGAAAAGCAAGAGAGATGAAGTTCAAGCACAAATGTGAATTCTAAAGATGGAACTTGTAGCCCCAGGCTCCTTTGCAGTTGACTTGAATCCATTCATGAGAGTGGAGCCCTAATGACCTAAATACTTCCCACTAGACCCCACTTCTCAACATTGTTGCACTGGCAATTAAGTTTCTAACACCCGTTTTTGGCAGGATACATTCAAATCACAGCAATGGCTTTCCATCAGTGAGATCAGTAGATTTATATACACAGACATAGAGAAATATTTTATTACTAATAAAAATCTCAAAAACTATCCTCTGCTATCATTAAAATGACAACCTTTCATACTGGTGGCAGAAAGCTGGACCTATTTCTACAAGAACCTGCTAACAAAAAGCAAGTCAGCCATCGCTGATTTTCTTACAATGTGTCTACAAACTCTTTTCGTTTTGCAGAAACTTCTACTATCCCCCAAGAGCTGGTTGTAGGAAGGAAAATTATGTTTCCCCTCATGTTTTTGCAGTGATTGTGAGAATAAGAATGAGGGCCTGAGACAAAGACTACTACTCATTTCTCTCCTTTCTGTTGTTTTCATGGTGGTAGGGTTGTAGTTGGGAGGATGACAGTGTAGGGAGAAAGAAGGAATCTTCAAAATTTACATATTATTAATTAAAATCAAATGGTCTTTTGGCACTCTCTGAAAAAAATGTTTTCCTTTCTTTTTTGGCATTGTAAGTAAATATTACTTTAGGAAAAGTGTGTATGGAAACTCACAGAATTCATTGCTCCATTCATTCAATGTAACAAAAATGAACATGATTCTACATAAAACAAGATGGAATGCATTGATTATATTTTTTAGTGGTCATAACATTTTTTCCAAGTCCAGATTGGTAGCATCTATTAACAAATATTTATTAAGCCCTCACTGTGTTTTGTGCTTAAAGAAAGGATGAGGATTAGGAGAAAGTGAAGTTGTAATAAAGACAGAACTATTAAGATTATTTAATACAAATCTTCCAGTGTTTCTACTCTAAATGGGGTGTATATATCAATGCCTTTTTTCAGAACCTGGCCTCTACTGTCACACAGACATTTAATTTAAAAAATGACAAAAAATATACAACAGAAATATAGATATAAGATATACATGCTTGGATGCTTCTAAACAATAGCACACATGAATAATGACAGAAATCCATAGCTCTCAATACTGTTGATATCTTAGGTGCTTTAGGCAAGACTCACTTGTAAAAAAACAGGCACAAACAACTACACATTACAAGAACACTAATGAGTAAATAACAATTAACAATGTTTGAGTATCAATTCGGCATTGTAATTTATGCTGAATAATAAAAGTATAGGCAGCAGGGCGCAGTGGTGCAGGCCTGTAATCCCAGTGACTCAGGAGGAAGGGGCAGGAGGGTTGCAAGTTTGAGATCAGAGGCAGTCTGAGTAATTTAGCGAGACCCTGTCTTAAAAAGTAAAAAAATGGACTGGGCACGCAGCTCAGTGTTACAGCACTTGCAAAGCATGCAAGTGCCAAGCTCTGGGTTCAACCCCCAGTACTGCAATCAATCAATCAATCAATCAATCAATAAATAAATAAAATTAAAAAAATAATAGTATAGGCCATGTAACATTTTGTCAAGCTGTTCAGGAATTATATCTTTAAAACAAATTTGGAAAAGGAAGGGCACAAAGGTATGAAATTGAACTGCTGGAAAGTGACTCTCTAAAGACATATCCCATGATAGGGTGAATATACATTCTGGTTTTAAGTGAGATATCAGAGCATACCCCTGCTGACCCAATATAGCTATAAAAGTATCATTTTTAACTCTCAAAAGTATATAGATTTGGATGAAAAATCGTATCTACTCATGAGTCATCATGATTATCATGATTATCATGAAGCAACCTTGACTTGATAAAAGTGGATCATTTACATTCCAAATGAGCAACCACTATCAACTCATTAATAATAACAGTGATTTTAACAGGTTATATTTATTTTGTGATCACTGTGCTTGGTAGTATTCTAAGCACCCTACATGCATTTGCTCATTTAATTTTCACAACATTCACACAGGTTAGATTAGGATTTTATTATTACCATTACATGGATTGTCTGCAGCTGTAGCCCTGTGGCATCTGATCCCATCAGATCTCAGAAGCTAAGTAGGGTGGGGCCTGGTTAGTACTTGGGTGAGAGACCACCTCAGAACAACAAATGCTGTGGGCTTGGGAGACGGCCCCAGCAATCCACTCCCAAAAATCAATCCACAATTGAAAACTCTATGAACAGCAGAGAAACATTGAAAATAGTGTTTCACCTATTGTACATAGGGTCACTATGAGTCAGATACCGACTCAATGGTACCCAACAACAACATTACATAGATTACAAGTACATAGACTTTTTAAAGAAGAAAATAAATGGAAACACAGAGTAGTTAAGTAATTTGCCAATGGACACGTAGATAATATATGCTAAATTCAGTGATCAAGAAGAAACATTTTTATTTCAGAGCCTATTTTGTTCTATGATCAAGATTATTACATTATAGGTGAGGTAGTTGGATATAAACATATTAAATAGATAACATGGGATAATTAATAAGACACAAAGTAAATTATATTCCTTATTCTGTATTCTTTCCATCTATGGAACACATTTATAGTAAAGAGTTTAAAAAGTTGTATAAAGCATTGCCTATTAGTTGAATAAGTAATATGCCTCACATCTCTTGCTATACTTTTGTAGTTAACAAATTATATCTTAAATAAAAGGAATTAAAACCAGTTGTTTTCTAAATGCAACTAGATTTTTCTTGAAACTCTATTCCTTTTAAGTTTATTTGTGGCCATAGGCAAGAAAGATACCAGCAAATCAGTAAAAGCTGGAAAAATGAATTTCCAAACAGCAGCAAGAGCCCAGTTAAAGTTTACAAGAGCTGAGAAAATGTACATATTATTCTGTATAGGGATTCAGACCTTCCCAGGTGATATATTATTTTGCAACAGCACTCAGGGCTGGAATATAGGAGCAGACAAGGCTAGAGATGCATTATCAGGGGTTGGAATGTGAGAGTATCAAGGGTAGTGAGTGGGATACTGATGAGGACAGCATTGGAGGTGCCAACCAAGAAGTAACATGTCACTCAAAATGAATGGGTGGAATCAAAGAGAGAAGAAATCACTCAAGGATGAGAGAGTTGAGAAAACAAATTCCCCCAAAATTAAATGGATATGAAGAAAAAAACTAAGTGAGAAGATGAAGGCAGACCAAGTTGGGGAAGAATGAAATTCAGAATTTTAGGGATGAAGCTGCCTGCTGTGGTAGAATCTGTCATTTAGCTGGAGTGGATGAGGAATCGGGATGAGCAACTTCATTCTGTACTGTAGATGTAAAAATGGTCAATTCACTGTTATACTGGGGGATTAAATGTGTTATGCAAGTAAGTGGCTGTTTGGCAAATGCTACTGAAGATTGTTATACATGCTGATATTAGGATCTTCATTACCATGTGTAGTGATTAATTTTATGAATAAATTTATTTCAGGTTGATTGGGTTAAGTGATGCCTACCTAGCTGGCACACATTTCTGAGTGTGTCATTGAGGTAGTTCCAGAACAGATTAGCATTTGAATCAGTAAACTGACTGGGCAGTCATCATTCAATCTGTTGAGAGCCAAAATAGAACAAAACGGCAGAAGAAGGGCAAATTCTCTCTCTTTGCTTGAGGATCTGGAACATCTGTCTTCTGGCTCTCGGGCTTTTGGACACTGGTACTTAAACCAGTGGTTACTTCCACATCACTCACCATCCCTCTGCCTCCTACATTTGATCTCCAACAGAATAACTATGAACTCTCTTGGTTCTCTAGTTTGCAAGTGGTATATCACATGACTTGTTGGCCCGTATAATTATATGAGATAAGTCCTATAATAAATCACATATCATATACTTGTATTCATGCTATTGGTTCTGTTTCCCTGGAAGACCGTAATCCAGATTCTGGTATTGAGAGTGATTCTATAAGGTAGAATTTTAGACATATGTTTTCTGATTTGGTTTAGGGGTTTCTGGAATTGACACTCTGATCTGATTATATTTAAAGATGCTAATGGTTCTATTTCTGGTAATAAAGAGAGTCCCTGATGATAACTATTTATAGAGATAAACAACTTGCCTGCATTGTATACACTCCTAACTGACCACTTATAAGAAGGAGATCTAAATAATTCTGTATATGACAATTTTGTACATTTTTTGAAGACTAAAAAATATAATGACTTTGGTTGGTTGTTCCCAAAGTCACTGTATAGAATAGAGAAAGAAAAGGATGAGCTCAAGATTCAAATTTCCAGGTGAAGAACCATACACATGACTTAAAAACTTCTAGATATATCCTTGCTTGCAGTTATACCACTGCAGCATCCATCAGATCTCAGAAGCTAGGCATGGTTGGGTCTTGTTAGTACTTGAATGGAAAACCACCTGGGAATACTGGGCGCTGAAGGTTTGGGAGAAGAACCTGGGAGCCCATTCCCAATAAACAATCAGCCCATCGCAAAAACCATATGAATAGCAGAGAAGCACTGACAATAGTGCTGGGCATGGCACAGTGTCAAGTAGTGTTTCATCTGTTACACACAGGGTCGCTATGAGTCAGACTCAACTTGATGGCACCTAACAACAACAACAACAACAACTGTATCCTGAGGGAGAACCTTATTTCCTGTGGCCATAGGGCTAAAATTGCTGAAAATAAAACATTGAGACTTCATCTTTCAAATAGATGATTTGCAAGCCAAGTTGAGCTCCATGACTGAAACAATAGCTACCATTAAACTGAAAACATTGATTTAGAAAGCACAAGATGCTGTAAGTCGGAATGGGAATATGGGGGAAACCTTAATAAATCTGGAGACATTGAGCTCCTAAATTTTAATAATTCTTCCTTGCCAGTGAAAGAGGTAAGTGACACAATCAATGACTGAAAGATTCAAAAGTGGAGATTCCAACCATATCCTCCTTTAGTTTCCTTATTCTGCTTCTGCAAGTGGATTATCGTAATCTAAAACAAATGGCCACTCCAATTGCAGCTGCTATGCCAGATGTGCTTTCATCATTTGAGCAAATTAACACATGCTCTAGTTCCTACTATGCAGCTATTAATTTGGAAAATGGTTTTTTCTCAATCCTTGCTCCTAAGCCCCACCAGAAGCAGTTTGTTTTTAGCTATTAAGGCCAACAATACACCTTCACTGTTCTACCTTATCAATATATCAACTCTCCAGCCATATGTCATATTTTTTGGAGGGATTTTGATCATTGTTTCTTTATATGAGATAGCACCCCGGTCCATTACATTGGCAACATTATACTGACTGGACCTACTAATCAAGAAGTAGCCACTATTCTAGATTTAATGGTAATATACATACACATTGTTATTGTTGTTGTTATTGTTGTTAGGTGCTGTTGAGTCGAATCTGACTCATAGTGACCCTATGTACAACAGAACAAAACACTACCCAACACTGTGCCATGTACATATACATGTTAAAAGTGGGAAATAAATCTGACTAAATTTCAGTAAAAATTACTAGGGGTACAATGGTATGGCACATGTTGAGATATCCTTTGTATAGTGAAAGATAAGTTATTTTAACTGGCTACTCCTACAACCAAGAAAGAGGCACAATGCCTAGTGGGCCTAGTTGGATTCTGGAGTCAGCATATTCTTCATTTAGGTATGTTGCTCTAGCCCACTTAACAAGTGTCCTGAAAAGCTACTAGTTTTGAGTGGAGTTATTTCTGAACAAAAGACTCTGCAATAAATTCAGCCTGCTTTGCTAGATTATCTGCCACTTGGTCCATATGGCTCAGCAGATCCAATGGTGGGTGAAGTGTCAGTGGTAGACAGGGATGATGTTTGGAGCCTTTGGCAGGCTCCATAGGTAAATCATAGCACAGGCCTCTCAGACTCTGAAGCAAAGCTCCTGCCAACCTCTGTGCATAACTATTCTTTTAACAGAGAGCTCTTGACTTGCTACAGAATCTTAGTAGAGTCTAAATGCTTAACCACGGACCATCAAGTTATTATATCCTCTGAGCTTCTCATCATAAACTATATGCTTCCTGACCCTCACAGTCATAAAATTGAACATGAACAGCACCACTCAATCATCACATGGAAGTGGTACATATGTGATCAGGCCTGGGTAGGCCATGGAGGCACAAGTAAATTACATGAAGAAGTAGCCTAAATGTCCATGGTTCTTGCCCTTGACACAGTACCCTCTCACTCTAAGTCTATACCTATTCACTCATGAGGAGTTCCCTGCAATCAGTTGACAGAGCAAGAAAAGACTTGTGTCTGGTTTACAGATAGTTCTGCATGATATGCAAGCACTACCTGAAAGTGGACCACTAGAGCAGTATAGGCCTCTCTGGCATATCCCTGAAGGACAATGATTAAGGGAAATCTTCCCAGTGAGTAGATCTTCAGATATTGCCCTACTTTTACACTGTACTTGGAAGGAGAAATGGCCATACATGCAATTATCTCCCAATTTATGGGCTGTAGCCAATGGTTGCCAGAGATTTGGAAGAAACATGGCCAGAAAATTGGTGACAAAGAAATTCAGAGAAGAAGTTGTATGAATACAATCTTTGGCTATGCCAAAAAAAAAAAAAAAAAAAATGAAGATACTATGAGTACTCACCAAAGGGTGACCTCTGCAGAGGAGGATTTTAATAATCAGTGGATAATAGTCAACCTCTTTCTGCAGGCACTCTTGTTGCCTCTAATGGGCTCATGAATAAAGTGGCCAAGGTGGAAAGGTAGGGTTTATGCATGGTTTGGCAACATGGGCTTATATTTACTGACCTGGGTATGGCAGTTCTGAGAGGCCAACCAGGTAGCAGCAGAGCCTTAGATACTGGACCATCGCCCGTGGTAATTAGCTGGTTACCTGGTGGCAGCTTGATTATATTGGACTACTTCCATCATAGAAGAAGTAATGTTTTCTTCTTACTGCAAGAGAATTGCCTTCTCTTTACCCAATGCTGCTGTCAAAACTATCATCTATGGACTTACAGAATGCCTTATTTACAATCATAGTTTCCATTCAACATTTGTTCTAATGAAAGAACTCACTGTACAGCCAGAGAAATGTAGCAATGGACCTAAGCTCATGGAACTCACTATTCTTATTTTGTTCACCACTATCCTGAGGCAGCTGGCTTGATAGAACAGTAGAAGGGTCTTTTGAAAACTCAATTATAGTAATTGAGATAAGGTAAGAATACCTTACAAGGGTAAGACGGGTTCTCTAGGAGGCTGTATACACACTCAATCATTATCCAACATATTGTATTATTTCTCTTATAGGCAAAATTCATGCGTCTAGGAATCAAGGTGTGAAAATGGAGTGACATCATTCACCATTACCACTAGTACCCACTATTATGCCATTGGCTTCCTGTTTTTGTGACTTTATACTCTGTTGCCACAAGTCTTAATTCCAAAGGCAATAATCCTTCTACCAGTAGACACAACAATAATTTCATTATACTACAAATTAACACTGACACCCAGCTACTGTTTGTTCCTCTTGTCTCTTAAGTCAATAGATCACAAAAACCATTAGCATGTTGACTGGGTGTTTAATCTGGACTACTAAGGAAACATTGGACTTCTTTTCCACAATGGTGATGAGAAAGAACATGTCTAAAATGCATGCAATACCTTAGCGTTTCTTAGTATTTCTATGCTCTGAAATGAGGGTAAATGGGAAAGTACAACAAATTCAGGCAAAACGACAAATGTCCCAGTCCTTTCAGGAATGGAAGCTTAAGTCTCCATGCTAAGTAAAATATCAAGACTAGCTAAAGTTCTTGGTAAAGGTAAAGGGAGTATGATGGGGAATGTTGTTGTCATTGTTAGGTGCCATCAAGTCGGTGTCTGACTCATAGCAACCCTATGTACAACAGATGAAACACTATTGTCAGTGCTTCTCTGCTATTCACAGGATTTTCAATGGCTGATTGTTTTTTGGGAGGGGGTATGATGGGTAATAGAAGGTAGTAATAAATACCAGCTACCATCATGTGACCAGTCTCAGAAATGAGAACCACTATTATCATGAGTATCTCTTCCTTGTTTTGTTATATGTTTATGTGTATGTATACATATTAAACAAAGATCTTTGTTTTTTCTCTATTATTTCCTAGTCATGTAATATAAGAGGTATTAATTTTATTTCATTGTATTTAAATGTTGTTAATTTTATGCCATAATATTTAAGTTACAGGACATTAGGAAAATAGTAAACATCATTCAAAGTCTTGATCCCCTCTTCTGGAGAAGGGATTAGTGTGTTTCAGTTGAATTAACAGTAGTTGTATCACATTAGGTAGAATTATGAGCTTATTGTTGTCTTTATTTGAAGACTGACTATGGTTTAAGGACATGCATATGGGTGCCAAGTTGACACGAAGTGGATTTGTGGTGGTTAATTTTGAGTCCACTTGGCTGGGATAACAGATTTTCACAGAGCTGGTAAAAAAAATATTCCTGGTGTATCTATGAAGGTATTTCCAGAAGAGATTAGCATTCAGATAAGTGGACTGGGTAAGGTATGTAGATCTCCCCTCCCCAAAGTGGGTGGGCATCATTCAATCTGTTGAAAGTCTGAATAGGACAAAAGTGGAGGAGAGATAAATTTACCTGCCTTTTTGAACTTGGATATTCATCTTCTGTAGCCCTTTGATGTAAAAGCTCTGGACCTTTAGATTTCGAGATTTAGACCAGCATCCCCTTCCCACCTCGGGGGTTCTCAGACCTTTAGCATCAGGCTGGGAATTATATCATTAGCTCCCTGGTTCTCTTTTCACTCATACTGAATTACACCATCGACTTTTCTGGCTCTTCAATTTGAAAATGGCATATTGTGGAACTCTTGGCTTATATAATCACATTAATCAATTCTCATAATTATATCTATGTCTCTATCTCTGTATAATACACTGACTCTTTCTCTGGATAACCCTGACTAGTACAGCATGGAATTTGGAGGTGCCATGGTAAGTTGGAAAGGTAAAGAGGTAAAACATAAATGAATTTTAGGACATGTAGAAAACAAAGGTGGCTCCAGCAGGCCAGGGAATAGAGCAGGCAGAAAATAGAAGATGGTGTGATAGCAATGATTAGGAAAGGAAAATTTAAACAAGTTAGTTGCCTAAAAAGGAGAGTAAAATCTTCCAAAATTCTTACAAGATCTTTTGGATAGATTACTTCCTGTTTTTCTCCGATTGCTATAATTCACTCTTCTAAAAGTGCTTTGAGTAACAATTCATTACTTTAAAGCCAAGTTTTATATATATTGAATTATACCATATATACCAAATGTAAATTGTGAGGGTATCTGTAATTGGGTTTAGGAACAGATGAATGAGGTGATTTTTGTTCATTTATATTCTTCATTGTTTTCTGGATGTTTATGATCATCCTCTACTCTGTTTGCCACATTCTTAATTATCATCAGAATGATGAAAGAGTTTCATATCACAGGTGCTGAAAGCAAACTAATCTGTGCCTTCAGAAAAGGAAGTTCCAGTCTGGCGATAAATAAATGTTTGCAAAAGCAGAACAGATATTGCATTTATAGACACAGCAGCTCATCTGATGTTCTGGAGCCCAGGTTCAGTACATTTGATCTATGAAAAGGCTAACATTCTGATTCCAGCAAGAACATTAATTGTTCTCCTCCTGCATTGTATCTGGTGATAACAGCACACACCTTGCTCCTTTAATTAGATTTGAGAGGATTAGATTAGATTCAGAAAAGGTCCACACCTAATCTGAATGGCTTCCCTTGGTGACATTATTAGGTTTCATTTCAATAGCCTGGAGGCCAAATCCATCAACCAATTAGCAAATTCATACAGCATCCCTACTATGCAGTCAGCTTTGTGTTAGGAGCCTTCCAGGAGCCTAAAATTTAATTGAGGAGGAAAACCTGCATATATGGACTAGTAAGAGAATAATCAGGGCCAAATTGTGTCATACTGACTCTCAATGCAATAGAAATTCAGAGAAATGAGAAGTCAGTGTGGCCTAAATTGTCAGACTTTAAAATTATTAGTATGAATTATCACCATTATAACAATGGCTTGCATTTATTAATTATTAAGTGCTCACCATATGCCA
Source organism: Pedetes capensis (assembly GCA_007922755.1). NCBI lineage: Eukaryota > Metazoa > Chordata > Mammalia > Rodentia > Pedetidae > Pedetes > Pedetes capensis. Next base: position 82,777 of record VMDO01004133.1, read on the forward strand.
GGTTCTGTGCAAAGCAATTTGTGTACTTTCTGTGGTTTAATCCTCATAATAACCCTCTTATCATTCCTATTTATAAAGAGAAAATAACATATTCTTATTATATTCATTTTATAAATGATGATGTCTGTCTGTTAGGTGTCATCAAGTTGGGTCTGACTCATAGTAAATCTATGTACAACAGAGTGAAAGAAGCACTGTATCTGACAATGCTTCTCTACTATCCCAAAGGTCTTCAATGGCTGATTATTTGGGGATTGTTTTGGGACTGGGCTACCATGTCCTTCTCCCATTTTTGCAGTACTAGGCATTGAACCCAAGACCTCAGAAGGAGCAGAGCAAGCACTCTACCAACTGAGCTAACCCCCAACCCCTATAAATGAGGATACTGAATATTAAAGTGGTTATGCAATTCAACCATGGTTACATGACTAGCAAAGCCAGAACCACAACTTTAATGCAAGTTTTTCTGACCCTAAAGCACTACAAACATCACACACACACACACACACACACACACACACACACACACACACACGGTGTTGCCTTACCTTTGCTGCAGGATGCAGTATGTGAAATCAATCTTAAAAATATATGTAGATTCCAGCCAGGTGCTACGGGTCCTAGTGATTCAGGAGACTTGGGAGGCTGAGGTAGGAGGATGTCAAGTTCAAGGCCAGAGGTAGCCTGTGCAACTTAGAGAAATCTGGTGTCAAAAATAAAAAATAAGAAAGGGGGCTGGGATTGCAGCTCAGTGGTAAAGCACTTGTCTAGCATGTGGGAGGCCCTGGGTTCAATCCCAAGCACTACACACACACACACACACACACACACACACACACACACACACACACAGCGTATGTAGATTCCAATAGGCAGGGGAGAAAAAGGAGGGCATTTCAACATGATACACAGTATATGCAAACACATGGAGACAGGTAAGAGCATGCTAGCTATGAGAAGAAGTGAGAAAGAGCATGAGCAGTGCAGGAAGTTTGTGCCTTGGAAGGACTAAAGCCTGTGTAAGTCCATTCTGCACAGCTGTGTGCTGTGAATCTGCACAAATCAGTGTGGAACAAGAGGCTGAGCTAGATATGTGACTGGATATAGTATTCAAGAAATCAGAATCATATCTGATAGCGAAAACTTTACATCAAATTAGGCAGCCAAGAGTCTAGGGAACACAAGCATCAGAGTAATAGAATAAGACTAGGCAGAGTAAGTCATGCATTCATTCACCTTCTCCATTCATTCCCAATGGTGTTCTGAGAATATATTACATTCAAAACATTACACTGGGAATTGTGGGCATTATGGAGAAAAACACAGGATTCCTTCCCTACAGAAGTCTGCAGGCTAGGCAGGGGCAACTGGAGCTGGGGTAGTTAGAATGATGAGAATTGGGAGAAAGTGGAAAGGGGGAGATTCTTTGAGGAAAGACACATTCTGAGTATGCTGAAAGCTCAAGGTCATAATTTCCTCATTCATCGATTTAATTATTTTTTGAGCACATACTTTAAGCTAGATGTTGAGGAAGAATGGAGATTCCACATAATACTTGGATGTGTGTGAAGGATAGGTGTTAAAAAGATGAGCTCACAGGTGAATGGAAGATTAGAAGGTCAAGGAAATCTTCCCTAAAGAAATGAATTGAAGTGGTAGAATAAATAAGAATTAAGTAGACAGAAAAGGGAGGGAATGTCATTATCATTACAGGCAAAGGAAAAAGCACACATGAATGTTGTGTTCAGGGTGAAAAGGAAACTAAAGAACTAAGGAAACAACAGCACTGAAGCTCAATGGGTAATAGGAACCATTATATGCGAGGAAGCTGCAGAAAGAGCAGGAGGATGGGGGAGACCTATGCAAAAATTTGCAGGCCATCAAACAGCTGCATTTTAGGATTAAAGGCAAAGGAAAGCTAAGAAAGAAAAAAAGTCAGGGAAAGCTCACAGTTGCTCTAATGTGGAAAAAGGATAAGAAGGTAGGTAAGAGTGAATTCAGAATGCCCAACTAGGAGGCAGAAGGTGATGCTGGTTTAAGCTAGAGTTGTATTGATGATGTTAATAGGTTGAAAATGGGGGGAAAATCCAAAGATTTTTAGGATATAAAACCAGAAAGACTTGGCAGTGGATTGAACATGGAGTTGAAGACAAGGAAAATGTTACGGGAAACATCTAGATTTAACTTGTACAAATAGTTGAAATATGGTAGATTTTCTGAGGAGGCTGTGTTCTGTTGGAAAGATTGTGAGTTTGGATGAGGTCTTTTTGGATAAATTCACAGAAAAGTCTCAAGAAGGCAGTTGTATATGTCTGTTAATCTCAAGGAGGTTTCTAAGCAAGACATAGGTGATAAATGCACAGATTGCCAGCCTAATTTTAGAAGAGGATACTTAAATTATCTTTGTGGGAGACCTTGTCTCAGTGGTTCAGCCACAGGCTGAACCTGAAGGTTCTACCAGTCAACATCCTCACTCAGTGAGGAGAACTATCTGTGCTATTAATTCTTAAGGGTGATAGATTGGAAAGGCCAATTGGAAGCATTTGTATAGTAATTTGACCTAAGAAACATTTAACAAGTACATGTTATGGGAAATATCTTTTTCTAAACAATGAGCGAGTTGAAATTTGAATGAGACCTGGTAGCTGGTGATGTTTAGAATCAACACTTGCTAAATTATGTGGAATTAATATATTTGGTTCTCAATAAGTAATATGGAATAATAAAAGCATGTGAGTGTGTAAATGCTTTTGATATATAATAAATGATAATAAAAGAATATAGATATGTTTATTACATTTTTATAACCTATCTTCTTCTCTATTAGTTGGACTCGACTCGACAGCACCTAACAACAACAACAACAATCTTCTTCTCTAGCAGTTGCTGTTGTTAGGTGCCATGGAGTGAGGCCCTATTAATGGTGACCCTACATACACAAAACAAAACACTACCCAACACAGTGCCATGCTCCCACTATTATCAGTGCTTCTCTGCTATTCATAGGCTGATTGTTTCAGGAGTGGGCTGGAGGTCCTCCTCCCAAGCCTGTAGCACCCAGTATTCCCAGGCAGTCTTTCTTCCAAGGAGTAACCAGGCCCCACACTGCTTAGCTTCTGAGATCAGACAGGATCAGACACCATAGTGGCATGGCTATAGATAGTTTCCTTAGTAGACTAGAGGTATATTAAGGCAATGAAAACTCAAGTTGCAAGAATGATACCAAAACCCTAAAAGAAAATCACTCTAAGAAAAGGCAAGAAACAAGATAAGAAAAAGAAATGGTTTTTTGCTTATACACCCTACCCACTAGAGAATTAGATTTAGAAAGGCAGTGCTCACATGAACAGAGATTCTATGACAATTCTACCTTCTTTATTTACATTTTTCATTAGAGCATCATTGATTTTAACTAGGACTCCATCCATGTCAATATATAGTGCATTTTTATTTAAGGCAGAATTCCCTAAAGGAATTTGAAATAACAGAAAGGAAATAAAAATAAAAGAATGAGGGTCTTCAATGTCAGTAAGACCAGTATAAGTATTGATTTTGAAGAAGATATGTATCTGACAAAAGACTTGTGTTGAGAATATATAAAGAACACCAGCAACTCAATGATAATTATAATAATAACAATGACAATGGTAGGAGGACAAACATCCTGATTTTTCAAAAAGGAGAGAATATCATTGGCATTACAGGCAAAGGATAAAGCACCCATGAATGTTGTGTTCAGGGTGAAACCAAGGTAAAGAACTAAACAAAGAACAGAGCATTGAAGCTCAGGCTTGACAGGAACCACAAGTGTGAAGAGACTGGAGAAGGAGCTGAGGGAAGACCTAGGCAAAATATTTAAATGGAGACTCTACCAAATATACTTGAATTGTTGATGAGCATATTGTTGTTGTTAGGTGCTGTCGAGTCGGTATCCGACTCATAGCAACCCTCTGTACAAGAAGAAACACTATTGTCAGTGCTTCTCTGCTGTTCATAGGGTTTTCAATGGCAGATTTTTGGGAGGGGGTTGCCAGAGGCTTCTCCCAAGCCTACAGCTTCTGGTGTTCCCAGGCGGTCTCCCATCCAGGTATTAACCAGGCCCGACCCTGCTTAGCTTCCGAGATCTGACGGGATCAGATGCCACAGGGCTATATGGAAAGATAATATTATTTAATAGAGAAATACAAATTTATACTATATTGATATGTCCCTACACATATGCCAGACTTATTAAATGTTTCATAATTGACAATACCAAATATTGGTGGGAAAACTGGGTCTAACACTATACTGACAGAAATGGAAAATGATTCAACCACATGTGAAAATACTGTAGTAACTTTTTATCCGACAGTTTCTGGATGACTCAGTAATCCTACTCCTAAGTAATTATTCAAGCAAAATGAAAACATATGTCCATGAAAAGCATGTAGGCAAATGTTCATAATAGTTTTATACAGAACAGCTAAACACTGACAACAATCCAAATGTCCTTTGGTGAGGGCTGGATAAACAAATTGTGGCATATCCATACATGGAATACTACTCAGTAATAAAAGGGAAGGAGATGATAACATACACAACAATGGATGAATCTAGGAAGATTATGCTAAGAGTAAGAAGCCCAGGGTAAAAGGCTATTGTATGAATCCATTTACATAAAATTAAAGAAAGGCAAAAATATAGGAACAGGAATCAGATCAGTGGCTAGCAGAGGCTGGAGGATGTATGGATAGAATTAGCATGTGTGCCTGATTTGCCTGTGCAGTCAATCTAAAGATCAAAGTCTCTGGAAGATTTGCTTCACAAGAAGTTCATGATCCTATTAGGATAAGACAAAAGTAAGAATTGGTTGCTAACAGTATCCACATTAAAGGCTGTCCATGTTTGGACTCAAAGGTTTTAGCTAGCTCTCTAATATGTTTTTATCCATGGCATTATCTTTATCCATGGCATTATCTTTAAGGAGGGCTTGGGCTTTCCCTGGCCGTCCAGGTCTGATAATTAAAGATGCAGTCCTGAGAGCATTGGGTTTTCTTCATTGAGCTCTCTCACCTGGAGAAGTATAATAATAATGAACATTTATTGAGAATGTGCTATATACCAGGGTTCCTTGAGTTGTCGAACACTATGAGATAGAATCTCCTTTCCTTATATTCCCCACTGGAAATCTATAGCCTCTGATTCTGTATTAAAAGATAAAGCAGATCTGGGACTTACAAATAAACACAACTCTAAACATGGATGCAATACAGTAAGTAATTATTTAATTAAATTAATACAAGTAAAAATAATGTAACTATAAATCATATAACATTAAACTTAATAAAGGGCAGGTGATATTCTAAGCACCTTGACTCTTTGAGTTCTTGTAAAAAACCTATAAGTTAAGAGCTACTGCTGTCTTCAATTTTGACAGTAAGGGTGAGTAATCTGCCTTGGGTCGTATATAAGTGGAAGGACTAGAACGTGAACCCACGAAATTTGAATTAAGGATCTTCACTCAGTAGGCATGGTAGCATGTGCCTGCAATCCCAGTGACTCAAGAGGCAGAGCCAGGTGGATCATGAGTTCGAGTCCATAGGCAGTCTGTGTAATTTAATGAGACCCTGACTCAAACTTAAAAAATAAAAATAAAAATGGGCTGAGGTGCAGCCCAATGGTAGAACACTTGCAAAACATGTGCAAGGCCCCTTGTTCAAACCCCAAGTACCACAAAAACTAAAACAAAAATTTTAAAAAGGCATTCATTCAGCACTGTAATACACTATCCTAATTCTGTGCACCTGCAGTACCATTTACCTTTACACCACAAGTAATACAGTTGTGAACACCTGCTGTATGCAATGGCCAAACTTAGAAACAATGACAATGGAAAACAAAGAAGAGAATCCAGGGAGTAAACCAGGCAGGAAGTCAGATGTGGCTCTAGAGTCTGGAAGTGACCAATCAGTGAGACAGAGGTGGTGGAAGATGGGGATTCTCTTCTTTGTCATTTTCAGGTGAGGGGACATGCAAAGACAAGAGTGAGGACAAAGACTAGATTGTCATGAGATTAACAAGTAAATAGAAATTGAGAAAGAAGAGAAAAATGCTGCTTTGAGAACTGTAGAGGTCAAGGAGAAAGAGTAATAAAATGTGGATTTGAAAGCTAAATGAATAGAAAAATAACATGTTGTTGAGTGCCATAGAGCCAGATCTTACTCATGGCAGCCTGATGTGCAACAGAATAAAACGCCACCCAGTATGGTGCCATGCACACAATCTTTTTATGTTTAAGCCCATTGTTGCAACCACTATGTTTCTTCTCATTTTGAGTCGTGCCATATCAGCAAAAGAAGGCTCTGGGGGCTTTACTACATTCCTGTCATTAAGGTAGACTCTACTTTGAGGAGACAACTCTTCCCCAGTTGTTTCTTGAGTGGCTTCCAGCCTGGGGGGGGGCTCATTTTCCAGCACTATGTTTGGCAGTGCTTCTCTACTATTCATAAGGTTTTCAATGGCTTATTTTTTCTGGAATGAGTTACCATGTCCTTCTCCCTAGTCTGTCTTAGTCTGGAAGCTCAGCTGAAACCTGTCCACCATGGATGGCCCTGTGGGCATCTGAAATACCAGTGGCATAGCTTTCAGCATCACAGCAACACTCAAGCCCCCACAGCATGACAAGCTGACAGGCGTGGGTGAGAAAGGTGACTTTGCTACCCTAATTTGATACATATACATTGTGTATATGTATTAAATTATCACACTACACCTCATAAATTTATAAAATTTAAACAATAGTGAATAAAAATTTTAAAAACAGACCACTTTTTCTCATGTTGAGATGTTATGCCATCAAATATTCCTTTTGTTTTTAAAATATTCCCCCTTATTTCATCCTTTCCTTGACATAGAGATGCTTTCCAAATAAATAAGCAACCTGAAGTCTTTGTAGGTCCACACTCTCCTTCTCTTGAAAGCTGGCCATTTCACTAGCTCCATTGACTCATTTCCCATTCACCCTTTACTAAACCCACTGCAGTCTAACTACTACCTTTATATCCCCAGGAAAGTACTTTCCCATGAGGTCACTCATGACTTCTATCCAAGGACACGTTTAAGGACTAATCCTCTTGGGATTCACCCTGTCCTTGACCCCATCTTTCCATACATAGTTTTTTTCCATCTCTATGATAAAACCTTTCATAAGTTCTTATTTCATTTACCAGTTGAAAGCTAGTGTTCCCTGGGGCCCTCATGTAAGCCATAACCTGAAATATTCTGCATATATTAGAAACATAATCAAAAAGAAGCAAGTTTGAAGAAGAAAATAAATAAGTGTCCAGGCAATAAATACAAAAGAAGAGGAAAGGAGAGTGCCAATATAGTAAAAAATTTGGGACATTAAATAAGGTAGATTTAACTGAATGGAAACTGCGGATAAAACTATAGTATAAAGACATAGGGAAGTGGATGGCACACAGGGTTACTGGGTAACTGAACTGGAGACTATGGACTTGGAGGAAGGTCCAGGTCTACTTAGTCAAGGCAGAAGACCTGAGCAGATTTCCTTGTCCATACCAGGTTGACATTGCCACAAAGTTTAATCAAAGCCCCAACCTCTCCCTAGTAATTACCCATTTTTGAAATTGGAAAATGGAGTCATTAAAGATTCTAATGAAAGTTATATTCTGGCTGGGTGCAGGGGCACACACCTGTAATCCCAGCGGCTCAGGAGTGGAGACATGAGGATTGCAAGTTCGAGACCAGAGGCAGTCTGCGTAATTTGGCAAGACCCTGTCTCAAAAAAAAGTGTGAAAAAAAAGTTATATTCTGTCTTCTTGGGAAAAATTACATATTAATGCAGATATGAGTTCAAGAGATTTATAGAACTCCACACTGAAACATAGGGCTGGGATTAACTCAGTTGGTAGAGTGCCGCTCTGCAGTCTCTGAGGTTCTGAGTTTGATTCCCAGCACCGCAAAATGGGAGAAGGATGTGGCAACCCACTCCCAAGGCAATCCCGAAACAGTCAGCCATTGAAAACCCTATGAGAGTCTCTATGAGTTGGACATGACTTGACAGTACCTAACCACCTAACACAAACATAGGAAGCTACAACTATTTTAACCAAGCAGAACATTCCACACATTAAACTATGTGTACTTTATCCAGAAGTGCCCACAGATTTAAGCAGTATAGTTCTTGAGGAATGATTTTTGAGGAAACTGGACTTTATTCATTTTTTTTCTCCAAGTGCTATCTTGTTCTGCTGCTCTACATGTAGGACTAATAAGAAAACATGGTTATTTTACTGACATATGTTTACCTTTTTAGTGAAACTCTTACATGTGTCAGCTTCAGTTCATGATAGCTCTCAATCCAATTACTCTCTTTAACCAAAACTTTTGCAAAGCTCTCAGTATGACTGAAATACTGTTGTATTATCCAAAAGGGAACAAAGCATCTTGAATTTCATCAACAATGTCACTAGACTCAATAGAGACTGCTTTGGACTAACAGAACTCATGGCCTTTTATTAAGACATTCCCTGATCAACCACACCTGAGAGAAAAGTTGTCTAGTTATTGACATATTGTTACTTTTATCCCTATGACAAATATTCATCTAGCCACTCACTCAAAAACACTTATTGAATACTCACCAAAATTCCCAGTTCTTTGCTATATCCAGAAAATAGGATGATGAATAAGAAAAGTCATTGCTTTCAAAGATCTGAGTGTTCTGTAGGAGAGAGACCTAAAAATTATGATGAAGACATAATATAATCAATGCTCTTAACCATGGCTTTATAATAAAAACATTAGGGAGACATTTTAAGCAATTATATTCTAAGATCTAACCAAGAAATTCTGGTTTAATTGGTGTGGTGGAAAGAATGAAAGGAAGCGAGCGAGCGAGCGAGAGAGAGAGAGAGAGAAATGAAGGAAGGAAGGAAAGAAGGAAGGAAGAAAAGCTTGTCATGGCCCAAATTCCACTGATAAAAATGTCACACTAAGGTCCTAGGGAACCTGTGGGAACCACGAGGAAACAGTCAACATATAGAAGGCTCTTTGTTAACAACTCCTAGATAAATTTTGTAGCCTCTGCGATAGAGAAAAATTTAAGGCACTGCCAGGCATTTAGGAGTTACCTAGAGCCTAGAGTGGGTGTTTGGTGGAAGGGAGCCCTGAATTAATTCATTCAGTGAAGAAGGAATATATGGTTGAATCAGGGGAAAGGCTCTTTTGATAATCGCTAAGTGCAAAAACTATGGAAGTATGAGAGCAAATAGGTTTATGTATCCCTTCACTCAGCAAATACTTGTTGAGTGAGCATCTCCTACACAAAAAGATCTATTAGCTAGATCCCGGTAATCATACAAAAATGACCCTTGTTCATAGAAAAATTATAATGGTAAATACTGACATTATACCACTATTTGTAGAAATGATTATTAAATTTTGAGTCTGAGAAATCCCGTAAAGCAGTAGTACCAGAATTAATGAGTCTATTTGGAGTGGATCCAACTCTCTGGTGGACTTGGGCTAAAATTTGAAGAATGGACAGGAGGTGGTTAACAGATGGGAATGGAAGGAAGCCAGTTGCTGGTCGAGAGAACAGTCTTAGAATGCCCTGATGTGGAATGCATGGTGAGTAGGTAGCCAAAGCATAGTGAGTTAGGCGAGGGTGATCGAGAGAAAGGAGGAGAGTGTTTCCTCCAACTGTTAGATTTCCCAGGACCTTGTAAACTATGGCGGGTCCTGAGTATGTTACATTCCTTCTGTTCCTGTGCTATATCCATAACATATTGGTTTGTGCATCTCACATAAGTTAACACAATGTTTCCACAATTATCTCAATGTCCTCAATACAGTCCTGTCTTTTAAATAATGTTTAAAGATGCTGACTTGCCCAACTCACACAGTTTAAAATCAATCTGCAGAGGGAATATCAGAACCCAGGATTGATGACAGCAAGCCTGAGTCACACCACAGCTAATACTTTTGTTTATTAGATTATGTGAATAATATGCAGCTAAATAGGGACTGCCCTGATACTTCTAGAGTTGCTTATCTGTGTTTGATGATAGTACAAAGATGTCTGGAGCACTTTGGGACTGGTTGTTTATTTTTATGAGAATGACAGAATCAAAAGATAAAGGGCAGATTTTATAGGCCATGTAACAGTAGCCAGGCAGAACTTCTTATAAAAAAATCTAATAATAGAGATCATTGTTCAGAGCTGGAGGAATCTTACTTATGTAAGAACTGCTTCTAAGAACATATGACCATCTACATCCTATAGATTCAAATGTATAAAAAAAAAAGGAAAGAAGGAAGGAAGGAAGAAAGGAAGAAAAGCTTGTCATTGTCTGAATTCCACTGATAAAAATGTCAAACTAAGGTCCTAGGGAAACAGTCAATATATAGAAGGCCATTGCACTGCTCCAGGACCATGTCATGTCTGTATAGCTGATCACCTGGAGACTATGCTTGCCAATCAAAGCTGCCTCTACATGGCCCAGCCATGTTCACTGGCTCCCAGATTTATGGTGGAGACAGACCAGGCCCACTACCTTCTTTCATTGACAACCCCAAAATATTCACATAGTGCCTGCCTAGTAAGAAAGATTCATGGTAGAGTTGGGATGTACAGCAATTTATTCTTCTTATCATTTTAGCTTGTAATCGAAACAGGTTTGGTTGTAGTAACCATCACAATAAAACAGTATGGAGAAAAATGTTCTGTACAGGTACTTTCTCCCATGTGTCTGTCAGTTTGTCATGCTGTGATGGCTTATGTGTTGCTGTGATACTGAAAGCTATGGCACCAGTATTTCAGGTACCAGTATGACCACCCGTGGTAGACAAGTTTCAGCTGAGCTTCCAGACTAAGACAAATTAGGGAGAAACAAATTGCTATTGAAAATCTTACGAATAGCAGAGAAGCACTGTCAAATATAGTGCTGGAAAATGAGCCCCCTGGAATGGAAAGCATTCAAGAAATGACTGGGGAAGAATTGCCTCCTCCAAGTAGAGTTGACCTTAATGATGGGAATGGAGTAACGCCCCTGAGACCTCCTTTTGCTGATGTGGCATGACTTAAAATGAGAAGAAACATAGTGGCTGCAACAATGGACTCATACATAAAAAGATTGTGTTCCTGGCACAATGTTGGATAGTGCTTCATTGTATTGTACATAGGGGCACTGTGAGTCTGACCCAATTCTGCGGCACCCAACAACAAGTAACTTTTCTATTTACTTAAGGTTCTATCAACTTCACCAGTCTCTTGCCCTACCATCCAACCATAAAGATACTATCATACAGGCATATCAAACAAACATGTAAGACTCTGCATCTGGTTTTATTTTATTTTATTTTAGTGCTGTAGTCTTTACTGGGTTACTCCCAACTTCACTCTCAGTAGACACTCACTATTCTAAATAATATATGTATATTTTACCCTTTATTTCAAACAAGGAAACTGGGGCACAGAGAAGTTAGATGATTTGGACTTGGTGTCACTTTCAGTAAGTGGGTAAAAGTGGGGTTACAAACTGGCATTTTGGCTTCAGAACTTAATATTTTTCAAAGGAACTCAATGGCATTTCTACAAATTATTCAGAAAAGGCAATTTTACCAGAGAACATGGCATGACTATCCAGGGAAGTAACTCTGTTGTACTATGGCTTAATTCATGACCATAATAGGGATTCTCACACTTTGTATAAAAATCACTTTCACAGTTATCAAAACTGCACAAATGATTTTAATTCAGATAGGCCATTTAAAAACCACTCTGCTAGAGCAGTGATTCTCTGACTTATAATGCTTTAGAATCCCCTAAAAGGCTCATTAAAACAGATTCCTGTCTTCCTGTTCTCGACTTCCAGTTATGATTCAGTAGGTTTCGTGAATCCTGAGACTTAGCTTTTTGTTAAGCTTCTAGGTCATCTGATGCTGCTGGCCCTGGAACCATACCTAGGAAAGTATTGATCTGCCAGCCTTCAGGAATCACCATTAATCCTCTTCCTTAAAAAGATCAAGTATTGATCCACAGTGAGTTCACTGTTTTTCTTTGAAATACTAATAGTACTATCTTATTAGGATAGATGCTAAAAGAAAGGCAGTCCTGAGGCACAGCATGCAGCTTTTGGACAGAGCTATGCAGTTCTCTTTCAAGGTATGAGATTGTACTATCTAATATAATATCTCATTCAATTGATAACATGCTGAGCTCTTTTAGAAGTCACTACAACCCTCAAGCAATTTATCAATGATTTCTTTCCAACCATGAAGGGGACTCTCTCTGGAGGTTTTGAAAAAATAAGAATTTTATACAGAGACAAGAATTTCACATATGCCTGGCAGAATGTCCCAAGAAGAATGAAAATTAGATTCAGAGGCTTGGAGAAGTAACAGACATGATTTGGGTTGGTTTGGTTTAGCTTACTTGGTTTTGGGGTTTGTTTTGGTTTGGTTTTGAGCAGTGGGGAGCTGCATTATAGAGAAGTGTCAAGTGTGAAGCAACCTAGTTTGGTAAAAAGAGTTTGAGGATACAGGCTGGCATTATATTCCATCGAGCTTTTAAAATTATGTAGGGAGATTGTATTCTTTCCAGAGTGGAGAGCCATTGCTATGTCTATAAAGGAAAAAGATATGTTCAGTTTCGTTTGAGAAGTTCCCTCTGAGGGCATTGGGGAGCATGAAGCATTGCGAAAAAGGTGAGGAATAAATACAGAGACTAGCTAAGAGACAAGGTATTAGGTATAAGAACAGTGGTTAAGGAAACAGACGAGATAAGATAATTTGAGAGCACTGTAGAAGGTAAAATCAAGAGACCTTGAGGATGGAGAGAAGGAAGAGTATGATTGAAAGCAGAGTTTATGTTATCTCCACACTCTGGCTAACAGGGCCTAGAACCTTCTTGGTGCTATGATGGAGTGATCATATGTTCCAGTTTTCCTGGGAAGCTCCTGATTTTAAACTGAAAGTCGTATGTCCCAGGAAGCTCCCAGTCCTGGGTATGCTAGTATTATTTGTAACCCTTGCAATGACACTGATATCCTGGTCCATGATTTCCATGGTCACTAAATTGCCACGTCCTTCATCTATGCCAGCTTTTCCAAATTAATATATTAGTGCTGAAGCCTCATTTACTGATCCAAAACAGATTACTCACCTGGCTAGGACAACTGTTCAACCCCAGTGAAATCTCTGGGCTGTTAGGTGGCCCCTCCCAGGGGCTGTATCCTGTATCCCACCTTCTAGCCAGAAATACTAATCAAAAGAGGCTTCCCAGAAATGACTCCAGCCCCTCCATATTTAAATATCTTCATAATTGGAGGCTGTGCACTTTGCTGTCCTCATTTGATGGCACCCAATTATGTTGTTCACATAAAATCGGAATTAGTAGCACTAGCTTTGGAGTCTAACAGAGCTGAATCTGGACTTTGTGCAAATCACCTCAAGCAAGGTACTTAACCTCTTGCAGTCTCACGTGTAACATAAGATTATTGTTGGAAATCAGTGACTTAGCAGGTACAAGATTCTAGTCATCAGTAATTTGAAGTTTCTTCTGATGGGTCTTTATAATCTCAGACGATGCCTCCTTCCCCTTTAGTGCCAGACTTGGTACTTCCCAGTCAAGGATCTCTCTCTCTCTCTCTCTCTCTCTCTCTCTCTCTCTCTCTCTCTCCCCCCAGTGGCTTTGACTGAACCCCCTGAGTGGTTACTGCTGAACCTGCCCAGATCACATTGCTACTGGAGAAAAGAGAAGGAAGAGTAGCTAAGAGGAATAGGTTACTGTGTATAATACTTCCAAGGCCACACTAATTCCACATGTGTTTTTCTGAGTGTAAAGTCATACACATGTATTCACATATATTTAAAACCAATAAGATTTACTTTCTCGAAAACATGAAAAGTTCTAATTTTAAAATATTTATCAGAGGATAACCCTTCTTTCTTTGGAGAAGTCAATAATACAATAAAAATAATTGCTAAATTTTCTTAGCCAGACAAATGCTTATTTCAAGGTACAGTGAAAGAATTGGTGAATGAATTTCAATGTATCTTATGCCTTAAGCAAAACAAAAACAAAAATGAAAACAAAAACAAACAAACAAAAAACTCTTATGTCTTACTAGCATTTGTGCTAGCCGAGAAGTAGAAGACTAGATATAATCAGATTTATAACCTAAATCTCTAGAACATAGATTTCAAAATTTTGCTCCAAGACAAGACACAGGAAAATGCCATCCCAATTGTCAACAAGGTGAAAGTTGCTGCTATTAACTGTACATCAGTGACTTGGATGTCACTTGGGCCAGATCATAGACTAATAAAAGTGATAATTTGGTGGACTTGAGTTAATTATTATACCAAAAAGCTGTTATGTTATGCAAGAGCATCAATTTGAAGGAAAGTATATGAAGAGGGAAATCTTATGAATGACATTGAATACAGATAAGGAGAACATTATCATGAAATGTGTGGGGCTGGGGTTTAGCTCAGTTGGTAAAGTGCTGCTCTGCTTTCTCGGAGGCCCTGAGTTTGATCCCCAGCACTGCAAAAATGGGAGAAGGACTTCACAGCCCACTCCTGAAACAATCAGCCATTGAAAACCCTATGAGTAGCAAGGAAGCACTGACAAAGTGCTGAGCATGGCATGTTGTGAAGGACTGTTTTGTTCTGTTGTCCTTAGGGTTGCTATGATTCAGACCCGTCTTGACAGCACCTGGCAACAATCTGTATAGTGTGCACGTGATGAATGTCAGAAGTCATGGCAATTTGAAGCACATGTACAAATCTAACAAAATAAAAATAGGGACAATTTGTTATATTTATTGCTTTGACAAAATAGGGAGTATTAAGCTGTAGCATATAGAAAAATATTTTGAATTTTTATTGGATAGTCAACTGAAAATGTTTCCTCAATGCAATGGAGAAATGCAGAAAAACCTTATGCAATTTAGTCTGCATTGATATAAGAATCACATGTACAAGGGATGCAAGAGTCTAGTTCTATGCCACACTATCATACAGAATCTGAAATAGAAACTTCAACTCAGAAACCAGGCCAGAGAAAGAAAAAAACTAGTGTCTGTTCTTCTTTGGTGATAGATATGCAGGATAGTGAAAAGATTTAGAATTTGAGACATTCGGAATAGTTGAAGCAAATAAATAAGGGAAGACCTCAAATACATAAAAACAAGGTAAAGTCTCTCCCCCTCAAAGAATCCCCCAAAGGAAAATTAAAATAGCAGAGAAAGCTACAAGAAGACAAATTCTGGCTCAATGTCAGTGAAAAAAGAAGTTTACTACAGAGGACAGGAGAGGTTCAAATATGAAAGGGGGAATGAGTTTTCCATCATTAGAAGTATTCCATAGTGGCCTGGAAAGGGATAGGCACTTTGGTAAGAATATTACATGAAGACTTAGAACAATTTTCCAAATCAGAGGTACTACAATTCTCAAAATATCCAGAAAACCACATGAAGTTAAGTCTGTTGTCCTTAGATGTATAATTCATTGTTTTAGAGATGATGAAAATGGAGATTGTTATGCAATGTAACAGAGCAGCCAGAATTAATTGCCCTCTAGTAGCACTAGTCTTATGCTCTACCAAGCCACCCAGAGTTCTTTGCCTTTTGGAGGCTGTTTCCCCTTGGGAAGACACAGTATCTTATTTACATCAATTAACTCACTAGGAAACCTTTTACTTGCATCCATTTTGTTAGCCTCTGCCTTAGTCTCTGTTCAGTTGCTATAACAAAATATCTGAGGCTGGGTATTTTATAAAGAGAAGAGGTTTATTTGGGCTTTTTTTGGAGGTGGGAAAGTTCAAGAACATAGCACTACATCTTCTTGGCTTTTGGTGAGGCCCTTGTGGTAGAAGAATTGGAGGCATGCACAGAAGTGAGGTCACATGGCAAGAGAGAGACGAGGGAGGCTGACCTGCTTGATAACAAACTACTCTGACAGTAGGTAACTCAGTCCCGACTTCAGCAAGACCTAATCCAGTCTCAAGAGTACTAACACTACCTCTTGAGAAAGACATTAAGCCATGTATAAAGGTAGTGTTCCCTTGACTTCATAACTTTCAACTGGGTTCCATGTCTTAAAGGTCCCACCACCACTGATGATACCATTATACTATGACTAAGCTTCCAGTATTTGAACTTTGTGAGACAAATTTAATCCAAACCATAGCAGCCTTGGTTCTTTTGAAATCTCTCAAAGTCCAATGCACTCCTCACCACTATCATTTGTTCATCCTGGCCAGAAGTGTAAACTGAGCTGGGTCATCATGGTACAGTAATTAATGTGGCTTAACTATACAATGATGTAAATTGAGAATAAAATCTTGTTCTGAAAATGTACCTCTCCAAATCTATGATAAAGAAAATGGAACTTGCCACCAACCCCAAATAATAAAAGAAGCTAAGTGGTGAAAAGCAGAGAATGCTATAACTATGCCAACAGAAAATTATTGCAAGAGGGCAACCTAGCCAATTTCCCTATTCATGTTAACAACATATTGTAAAACATTTCGCACATAGGTAAAAAATAACTTTTAAAGAGTATGGATTAGCTTGACAGCTGGACTGTGTCAATGCCATTAACTCCACTTAAAATCACCACTAATCTGTCCTAGAAGAAGTACAACCAGAGTGCTCCTTGGAAGCAAAATTGGCCAAACTGTGTCTTACATATTTCGGACATGTGGTCAGGAGAGAACAATCCCTGGAGAAAGACATCATGTTTGGAAGAGTGGCAGGTCAACGCAAAAGAGGAAAACCCTCCAGCAGATGGATTGACACAGTGTCTGCAACAATGGGCTTAAACATAAATAAGATCGTTTGCCTGGCACAGAATCGGCAAGTGTTTCAATCTGCTGTACATGGGGTCGTTATGAGTCGGACTCGACTCGACGGCACCTAACAACAACAACAACAAAATCACCACTAGGAAGAGTGTTAACATTTTATGTCTTCATTGTTGACAGGAACAGGTTGTTGTTGTTGTTGTTAGGTGCTGTCGAGTCGGTATCTGACTCATAGCGACCCTCATAGGGTTTTCAAAGGCTGACTGTTTCGGGATTGCCTTGGAAGTGGATTGCCAGGTCCTTCTCCCATTTTTGCGGTGCTGAGAATTGAACTCAGGACCTCAGAGACTGCAGGGCAGCGCTCTACCCACTGAGCTAAATCCTAGCCCATTTCAAAAAGAATATTTTTGGTGGTAAAATAGAGAAGGAGAAATATTAGCATCCCCCCCTTGTTGTTAAGTGCCATCAAACTAGGTCTGACTCATAGTGACTCTATATGTAACAGAATGAAACACTCCTCATCATTGTACCAGGCACATGATCTTTTTTATGTTTAAACCCATTGTGGAAGCCATTATGTCAATCCATCTAGTTGAGGGTCTTCCTTTTCTGTGTTGACCTGCCACCCTCCCAAACATGATGTCCGTCTCTAGGGATTGGTCCCTCCTGACAACATGTCCAAAATAGAAAACACACAGTCTAGCCATCCTTGCTTCCAAGGAGCATTCTGGTTGCACCACTTCTGGGACAGATCTGTTGGTTTTTTTGGCAGTCCATGGTATATTCAATATTTGTCTCCAGCATCATAATCAAAAGCATCAGTTCTTCTCTTTTTTCTCTTATTTAGTGTCCAGCTTTCACAACCATATAGTGCAACTGAAAATACCACAGTACTAGTCAGGTTCATTTTGTCTTCAATGTCTCATCTTTACTTTTTGACACTTTAAAAAGGAATTTTGCAACATCTTTTCCCAGTGTCATGAGTCTTTTGATTTCCTGAATGCTACTTCCCTAGGGGTTAATTGTAGAACCAAGTAAAGCAAACTCTTAGACAACCTCAATCTTTTCTGTTTATCATGAAGTTGTGTACTGACCTACTTGTAAGGATTTTGTTGATGCTGAGATACAATCCATACTGAAGGCTGTGTTCTTTGATCTTCATCAGTAAAGTCTTCAAATTCTCTTCACTTTCAGCAAGCAGAATTCTGTCATCTGTATAATGCAGGTTGCCAATGAATCTCCCTCCAATCCTGATGCTGCATTCTTCTTCATAAAGTCCAGCTTCTTGGATTATTTATTCAGCGTGGAGATTGAAGGGGTCTGCAAAACTATACAGCCCTCTTGCACACATTTCTTGACTTTAAATGAAGCAGTGTTTTTTTCTGTTCGAATGACTGCCTATTGCTCCAGGTACAGATTCCTCATGAGTACAATTAAGTGCTCTGGTATTCCCATTCTTCACAATGTTATCCATAATTTCTTATGATCCACACAGTCAAATGTCTTTGCATAGCCAATAAAATAGATAGACATCTTTCTGGTATTCTCTGTTTTCAGCTCATATCCATCTGACATTAGCAATGATGTCTTTGGTTCCACAACCTCTTCTGAATACAGTTTGATTTTCCAGCAGTTTCCTGTCTATATACTGTAGCAGTTGCTTTTGAACAATGTTTAGCAAAATTTTACTTGCATGTGATATTCATGATATTATTCAGTAAGTTCCACATTTGGTTGTATCTATTTTCTTGGGAATAGGCACAAATATAGATCTCTTTCTTCTAGTTTCCCATGTAGCTGTTTTCTAAATCTCTTGGCATACATAATTTAGTACTTCCAGTGGTGCATCTGTTGTTGGAATATCTCAACTGGTATTCCATCAAGTACTGGAGGTTTGTGTTTTCCCAATGTCTTCAAGGCAGTTTCCACTCTTCTCTCAGTACCATTGGGTCCTGATCATATGCAACCTCTTGAGATGGTTGGTCATCCAGCAATTCTTTTTGGTATAATAACTCCATATTCCTTCCATCCTCTTTTGATATTTCCTGTGTTGTTTAATATTTTCCCTGTGGAATCCTTCACTATTGCCATCCAAGGCTTGAATTTTTTCTTCAATTCTTTAGCTTAAGAAAAACAGAGCATGCTTTTCCCTTTCAATTTTCTATCTCCAGCTCTTTGCACATGTCATTATAATATTTGACTTTGTCTTCCGAAGCTACCGTTTGAAATCTTCTGTTGAGACCCGAGGCTTGGTCAGTTGGTAGAGTGCTACTCTGTGTTCTCTGAGGCACTGGGTTTGATTCTCAGCACCACAAAAATAGAAGGACATGGAAAACCACTCCTGAAACAATCCCAAAAATTAAGCCATTGAAAACCCTGTGAATAGCAAAGAAACACTGCCATAATGCTGGGTATGGCACAGTGTCAGAGAGTATTTTGTTCTGTAGTACATAAGGTCACTATGAGTGGGGCCCCACATTTTCCTCTGAAAATAGAAAACTGGACACACTTGACTGTGAACAACATTGACTTTGTGCAGAACAGAGACCACTGGGGAATATGTTGGCCTCACTAGTTTCCCTAACTATACTAGTTTTCTCCCTAGGTGTACTCAAAACCATTTCTGGCTGATGCAATTTAACTATAAATAGAAGCCTCTGACTTTATGGGAAGAATGAACACTTACATCAGCTAGGATTATACAGAGGATCCATGGTTGTAGGTTCTCACCTCTCATTCCTGGGAGTCTTGGAACCACAGCAGTGGTCTCAGGGCACCATGCACTCTGCCTGCTTTCCCACTCAGTTGCAGACTGAATAAATGCTGCATTGAGGAATCTCGGATTCATGCCCAAATCTCTTAACAGCTCTTGTTAGGATTAAAATACTGCCTCAAGTGTCAGGATTGTGGAATATGACTATTACACGAGGTGGCTAGGCAGAGGAGTGATGAATAAACAAGCAGGGGGCAGAAGGAAACAGTGTCTTAGACATTTTAGGGTAACTAGTCAAGTTTCTTCTTCCTTCCTTCCTTTCTTTCTTTCTTTTTCTTTCTCTTTCTCTCAAAGTTTGGGCATCTTTTATTTATTAATCTGTTTATTCATTTATTGATTCATTCATTCATTAATTCATGTCAGATGTTTATTGAAATACTATATGAAAAGTATCCTCTGAAAGTTGTTCACAAAAAATTTGCACTATATCCTTCCCTGCAAAAAGCAAATCAAAGACTATAATAAAAAGTTCAGCATTAAAAAGTCAATTGGAGAGCATAAAATAGGCAAGCATTTTCTATTATAGTAAAACTAACTGTCCAAAGGTAGAAGTAAAAATACCAGACCACAAGCAATAACAATTTTCTCAGCTATTTTATTTTAAAAAAATAGTATTTATGTAATAGAGTTCATTTTACTTGATAGTACATAATCTTACTTAGTGGAAAATGGTCTTTTTTACACTAAAAACATTAGCAAGTGAATGACATCTTCTGTTTCATGTCACTTTGTTTTCATCAATGACATTAATTCTTCAAAGATTAGGTATGTTCCATTGTTGTTATTAACTACCAACACTACAGATTATTTATGTCAATAATATTTAATTGTACTTGTCTAAAGGTCAAAACACCAGAGTCTCCAAGGAGAAAATATGACTCTATAAATTTTGTGTACATTTAATTTTACCTAATCTCTAACTCAATGAACCCATGAACTAGCATACTATTTGCTCTTTTCTAAAGCATGTTAATGTTCCAGAATGTCCTTTCAGCTCTTCTCTCTCTCTCTCTATGTCTCCATCTCCATCCTGGCATCCTTGAACTTCTCTTTCCATCTCCCAGAAAACCCAAGATAAAAATGTGGCAAGACCTGGTTAACAGCAAACACTCCCCTCATACCCAGTCCAGGGTGTGAGAAATCCTGCCCCTGCAGCTGCTGTTTTCCTGGAGGTTACCCCTCCTCCTTTGGAATTTGCTTCTCTTGGGTTCACAGGAGATCAGATCATTGCTTCTCAGGGCACAGTTCAATCTTTATTCAGTTAGTCATTTACTTCTTGACACTGGAGGAATGATTATTGAAGTTGTGGTTAATAAATGATGCCAATTTAAGTATTTGAGGATTTGTGTCTGAATCTACAGTCTCTAGAGTAAATTATCCTACCCTAGATAATTATTTTATCCTTTACTTTGTGAAAAAAAAATAAAAACTTACCTAATTAATTGATGTGGTCCTGGAAATTCCACAGCTTTCTCCCCTTTCTTTCATCTTTCCTCCTTTCTTTCTGTCTTTCTTTCTTTTTCTTTCTTTTTTTCTGACTAAGGGTCTCTCTATATTGCCTATATTGCCCAAGTTGGCTGTGAACCCAGGATTATCCTACCTCAGCCTCTCAGGTAGTAGGGACTAGAAGTATGGATCACCTCACCCAGCTAACAAATATATATGTTTTGGTTTCATCAAGAGGATTTATCATCTTATGGAATAGGTTGATGAACATGAAGAAATAGAAAACATTAAAAAGTGCCAAAGGAAATGGCTACTAGACACTAGTTGGGAGGAAAAAATCTTCTTACTTTTAATAGTATCTAAAATGTTTTGGGGATGAGCCCACATATACCACTCCCTTTCCCTTTGCAGTGCCTGGAAGTTTGGGGATTTATGAAAATATCTAGAATGTTGTTGCTAGGTGCTGTCAAGTCTTATCCAACTCATAGCAGCCCTCATAGGGTTTTCAATGGCTGTTTGTTCCAGGATGGTTTTGGGCTGCCACATCCTTCTCCTGCATTTGTGGTGCTAGGGATCAAACCCAGAGCTTTAGAGTGGGCAGAGTGGCACCCTACCAACTAAGCTAAAACCCAGTTCCTCATATCTAGAATTGTTGTTGTTAGGACACTATCAGTGTCAGACTGATAGTGACTCTACATACAACAGGCAAAACACTATTGTCAGTGCTTCTCTGCTATTCATAGGTTTTTCAATGGCAGATTGATTTTTGGAAGTGGGTTGCCTAGTCTTTCTCCCATCCTACAGTATCTGGTGCTCCCAGGCAGTCGGCCATCCAAGTACTTACCAGGCCCGACCCTGCTTAGTTTCTGAGATCTGAGGGGATCTGACGCAACAATGCTACAGCTGCAGGTGATATCTCGAATATATACTGATAAATAAGAATTAGCTATCAATCAGTTTCAGAATTAGAGGCTGGTCAAGTTTTAAGAACAAATAAATGCCCAGAGAAACCTTGATTTACTTCCCTAGGCCAATAGTCTCAGCAATGGCAATGAAGGAAAACCGGCGTGTACTTTAAGCTCTAAAATCTCTAAGAATAAAAACACAAAGACATAATCGAAGTGAGTATATTGTCTTTATACTCAAATGCACTTGGCTGTGTTTACCAGCAGTAAAAGCATTTTGAATTTTGTCAGTTTCTTTTTCCTAACAAAAGTTTATACTTAGTAGATACAATTTTTTTTATCTAAGGATCTATAGGGATATTTGTGATAGAGCAAATATTTGCCCTTCGAAAACCCCATCTCTTTACAAACTTAAACATTCTATTGACAAGTTGCTCTTGTAAACCATACTATATAAGCAACAAGGCCAGTTGGTTTCCATTTACTTATAATCATAGGTAAGTTTAGAGAAATGTATGTGGAACAGAACAAAACACTCCCCAACACTGTGCCATGTCCGGCACTATGTCAGTGCTTCTTTGCTATTCATAGTGTTCTCAATGGCTGATTGTTTCAGCATTGTTTTGGGGAGTAGGCTGCCGGGTCCTTCTCCAATTTTTTTGGTGTTGGAAATTGAACCTATGGCCTCAGAACACACAGAGCAGAACTCTACCAACTGAGCTTAACCTCAGTTTAGAGAAACTATCCACTAAACATTTACTTGTACTCAGAACTTTGCTGGGACAGAGGGATAAAAAGTAAGTGAATGAATGGTGCCTATACTCAAGGAATTAGCAATCTTATTGGGGATTTAAGACTTTTGTGCAATTTCCTGGGTGTGGTGGCACATGCCTGTAATTCTGGCATTCTGGTAGCTAAAACAGGAAGCTCAGAAGTTCAAGGCCAGAGGCAACCTGTATAACTTAGCAAGACCCAGTCTCAAGATATAAAATTAAAAACGACTGGGAATGCAGCTCAGTGGTACAGTGCTGGCAAAGTATTTGCAAGGTCCTGGGTTTAGGGCAAAAAAAAAAAAGGAAGGAAAGAAGGAAGGAAAATAAAGAAGAAAGAAAGGAAGAAAGAAAGAAAGAAAGAAAGAAAGAAAGAAAGAAAGAAAGATTTACATGCATTATTAAAACAGTAAATAATGTAAATCATTCTACTTCCAGGTAAAAATATTTCTTATGATACTAAGTCAAAGATTCTCAAATTTTAGTGTGCATAAAAATTATTTAGGGAGCCAGCTAAGCATGAAGATTTTCAAGCCTCATTTTAATCCAATTTGCATTTTTGTCAAGCACCTCATGGTACTCAGATGCAGCTGGCCCAAGAAGCCCTGGATGAGTGCATGGAAAGTAAGAGATGGGCAAGGATGGGAATTGTCAAGATGGACTTATAGACAGCAGTAGAGAAATGAGATTGTAAAGTCAGACTTCAAGGATGGGTGGGATTTAAGGAGAGAAGTTAATGCTCTTGAAGAGAAGCCCAAAGTTGAGATTCATATAGCATAAGAGACAATAGGGAGACAGGACTGAGAGAAGGGGGGCACATAAAAACTAGTTTCTATTCCCCTCCTATTGATTGCACAACACATCATCTTGGATAATCAAACTCCCTTAATAAAACAAGGAGTGCCAAAAATGTATATACATTTTAAGAGATATTATCTATGTATTACTTTTTGAAGTTGAATTGAATTATATTAGTATGACATTCACTCAAAAGACTGTTAGTCAAATGAATGCTAGTGCTGCTATGTAACAGGCAAGACAGTTAAAGAAAGTGGCAGAAGCACAGTTATTTTAGGTGCACAAGACCATTTTGAAGTAGATAATCATGCTTAACAATTGCACACATTCATGACAAGTTTGAGACATATGGTACTGTGTATGATGTGCACAACGGAAGATTTGGAAGGCATAGCCACAAGTCCTGCTTCTGCTGATATTGTGACCACTTTAAGCACTTCTTGTAATTGTAGAAGTCAAATAGAACTTGTATACATCTTTTGTTGTCAGTATATATTGAATATTACAATTTTAATACAATTTTTCCTTTCTAAAAATGTGTATAGAGATAGGAAATCCTTTCCCTTTGTGCATGAACCTGCTTTTCACATCATTTATGTGCATTCATAATGCAAAGTCAGAGCTACAACCCCAGCTTATCAAACCATGTATCTATATACAAATTCTAAATTTGATGATTAGTGTTTAGTGTCAAATGAATAATCATTATTATAGACAAATGGCATAGCAAATAAATAAATAAATAAAAAATAAACCATTGTATTAGGAACCAGAAAGAATTGGATTCAAATTATTGTGCCACTTAATAACAAGAATATTTTATTTGATTTCTTTGCATTTTATTTTCCAAATCTACAAAATATAAATGATAATAACAATACACATATGCATAATTTCTATTGGGTTTTGAAGATTAAGTAAGGTGGGGAATGTAATCAGCCTGCCACATAGTAGATAATGGTGAATAAATCAACAATATTTATAACTTTTTATGTGTGTAAAATATGTTTTAAGTGGATTAATCCATGTTCATGTGATGCTATGATTCAACTTTGATAAAACATAGGGCAATTATGATATATTAAAAGAGACTTATATTTTTCTGTATAAAGAAGAGGTAAAATTTGACAATTGTGACTGATTTGTCTTTGACCCGGAACTAATATGATGCAGTTTGAAGGATGCCTTAAGATATTCCTGAGGAGTCCCAAAATCTCTCAGAGTTTCATTCTCTAGTGATTGTTGCAGTGACATTCATCTTGTATTAATTATTCATGTCCAACGTAAATTATTTTGTTAGATGTTTTCTCTTTGTGACAGCTGACAGCAAAGACGAAACCTCTGAGGAAGAGGGAACAGCTGGACATCAAGAGAAGGTGGAACCATTTGTCATTATGGACGCCTACAGAGGATTGAGTGGGCTTTAGCCTCAGACCACAGTAGGAGGGGTCTAGGAACCTTCCTCAGGTGGGAGGAGAGAAAAGAGGCACAGAAAATAGGCCCTGACAAATGTCAAGTGCTCTTCTTTCTGCCTTTGTCTAGTTTAAGTGCAACTATTTTCTGCACATAGGTATAGGCCCCCATTTCCCTTAAATGTCACACAAATGCCTTTTCATGTTTTGGTGTCATCTCACAAAGTAAAATTCTCTAAGATGAGAAAGTGAGGTTCAAATGCTCTCACCAGGTGGCCTAAAGAAATCTGAGAACACAAATGGTTTCTTCAGAAGCTAGAAAAAAAATTAAAAAGCATATAATGAACTGTGTCAGGTATTTGTGGAAAAAAAAAGTATTGCAACTCATTTGAGCAACTGTTTTTTTATGAATGTATGTATGTATGCATATATGTGTGTATGTATGTATGTATGTATATATGTATTTTCAGTACTGAGGGGTTAAACCCAGGGTCTTGTGCATGCTAGGCAAGCAATCTACATCTGAGCTACACCCCTAGCTGGTGTTTTACTTATTTATTTATATTTTGACACAGTGTCTTGCTGTGGTGCACAGGCTCCCTCTGGCCTCAAACTTGCAATCCTCTTGCCTCAGTTTTCTGAATTGCTGGGATTATAGGCATGCGCCACAACACCAGGCCTTTAATGTGGTTTTGGCACTATTTGTCATTGCTACTTATTTATTATTGTTCAGTATTATTATTATTATTGGGCTTGGATTTAGCTCAGTTAGTAGAGCACCACTCTGCAGTCTCTGAGGTCCTGAGTTCGATTCCCAGCATAGCAAAAATGGGGGAAGTACACGGCAATCCACTCCTATGGCAATCCCAAAACAATCAGCTATTGAAAACCCTATAAGATGGCACTTAATAAAAATCAACAATTACTATTATTTATACAAAAATCAACAATTACTATTATTATTTATATAATAATTTGTAAAATGTATTTCTTCTGAGAAATTTGTTATATAAGGTACCTTGCTGATTTGGGAACTTTTTTTCTGTTTGCTAGTCTGATTTTTCTGAATCACTACATGGTAATTTTTCTAGAAACTTAGACTTTTTAGAGCCAAAAGACATATTTTCTCATTTACATTAATATAATAATTATTGATGAAAGGGTTTTTTTTCATTGACAGGACAAAAGCAGAGCTATATTAATGGAATTTTATGTAAGTTATTTGTGTCATGAGAAATTCACTATAAATTATAGGAGAGCTAGCAATGTGTTTTGTTTATACCTAGGGGTCCGTGCATAGTAATTGCTTAGTTGAGGTTTATTGGATAATTAATTCACAACACCCTGAGAAACAAGCAGAGTCCCTAGCTCTGAGAAATTTCAATCACATCCTCCATATCACTATTGGACCAGTTCCCATCTTTATGAATGTTCAATTGCTCATGCTTCTGCACGTACACACACACATGCATTGTGTGCACAAGTGTTTTGTATAATCCTGGGTACTTACCTTTGTTCAGGTTCCCTAATAACTATGCAGTCAGTATCAGCACAATAATATCCCTTCAAGCCTATAAAGTTCTTATTTAGAAAACAGCTTGTATAAGACTTTACGGTTACTTTTGGTCTCCTAACAAAGTAGGCAATGGGAAGAGCCAGATGCTGTGGTGCACACTTGTAATCCCAGCAACTTGGGAGCCTAAAGCTCAAGGCTAGAGACAGACTGCACAACTTAGTGAGACCCTGATTCAAATGGAAACAGTAAAAATGGACTAGGGGTGTGGCTCAGTAGTAGAGTGCTTGCAAAAGCATATGTGAGGCCCTGGGTACAAACCCTAGAGCTATAAAAAAAGGTGGTGGGGGGGGATAGGCAATAGGATCTAACAGATACGCAGAACTTTCCTTTCAACCTATACAGAAAATTCACCATCAGTTTTGCAGAAGACTGTCTCAATATACGATCTGAGAAGCTCCAGGAAAATCCATTGACACCAAAAACTTTCTTTTTCCCAATGCCATACACTGAAATCCTGACTATCCTATTTCAGTCTAGACACCAATGATATATTTCCTCAGATGGTTCTGGAGACAGTCTGTGGAGACATGCTCAAGGCACTACCACCGGGTGGTGACAAACTCAGTTATGGGAAATCAGAGGGCATCAGAAGGGGCAGAGGGGACTCAGTATAGGCAAATTTAACCAATTTCACTGCCTTGCCTTCTAGACTTTCCACTCTATAACCCAGTTACTGTGCACAAAGAAAGAAGGAAAAGAGCAGTTTTATTTTTCAAACATCATGTGAGCAAATAAATGGTCTTTGATTTCTTGCTAGTGCTCTTGGGCTTATCTCTTTCTTTTAATAGTGACAGTAAAACAATAAAAAATGAGATTTAATTTTAACTACTTTTGGTCTGTCTAGGGCAGTGAGTAAAGAGGATGTGCTGGAAAAATATTAATCCAGGTTGGTTATTTAACCTCTGCCTGATTTTGACAAGGTCTTTCTTGAAGCCACCTGCTCGGGACAATGAAACTCCTCAGCGACATTTTCATTTATCGTCGGTTTCTCTTCGTAGCTGTCAGTGTGTTGAGCTTCCTGCCACTTCCTCTTGTCCTCCGCACCAAGGTAGGTGAATCTGGGGAAGAGACGGGTGCATTTCTTCATCCGTTTTACTTAGTCATTACTGCGCTTTCATTGCCTAGCTCTGAGTTGAATGAATGGCAAGACTCAGCGCTTGAAGATAGAATGATCAGATTGTCGTCTTTTTCCTCATTTTTAATGGTTAGTGTTGGTCGATTCTCAGGAAGACTAACTAGAATCATTAAATATGAGTCAATTAGAATTGCTCTCTACCTGTCAACTAGATGAGAGGAAGGATAAAAGGAGCACGAACCTTCAGATCTTGTCTTTGAAATTACCGACTTCCAGGAGCATCCTGGGTTACAATCCCTTCCCCTAAGAATAGGCCACCATGTGTTCCTAGGAGAAAGAACCAGAGAAACAACAAGGAGTCCAACTCAGGTCGAGAGAAGACTAATTTAGTTGTCAGCTCTGTGGCTTGGGGTAGGTCACAGAACTTCCTAGAAATTTAGTTTCCCAGTGGGATAAAGAGACACTAAACACATAATGTAATGTTTCTTGGTTAATCAAAAAACCTCATTGTACCGTACTATGATACTTTCAGATTGCACTTCATTCTTGGTGTACTTGTAAACATTTTTCAGTTTGCTTTTAAAAGTAGTCAGCCTATGATGTTCAGAATAATCAACTGAATGCATTTTTAATATTTTGTTGAAATGATTTGAATCAGAAAATGCTTCTTGAGCACTTTCTCAGGTGTCACTAAGAGGAGGGACTATTCATTGTGAGATGGTGGGAAAAGAATAGACTCTGGACCCAGCATGTCTGTTTCAGGTCCCAGATTTAGCACTTAGAAGCTGTGTGACTTGGGCTAGTTACATAGCCCGTCTCTGCTTCCATTTTCTCTTATGTAAGGTGGGGATCATAACAGGCTTGCTGTGAGAATTATGTGAGTAAACGTCTATTAACCAGTAGGTGGAGCCATGCAAATACACCCCCGCCCCACGCGCCCTTCCCTCCCACCCCACCCCAGCACTGATGCAGAAGCTAGGCAATTCCCATGAGGCACACTCCCTCCTCTTGGTGGAAGGGAGACTTGATGCTCTTCTCTAGCAGGTATGACTCAAGGTTAATAAAATAGAATTGCATTAATTATAACATGTTAGGCCTTCCAGCCTCCTTCAGAGAGAAATCTTTGCTATCTATCTGGAAATCTCTGAGAAAAATTCATGCAAAGTAATAAAACGTTCTTTTGGAATCTGCCAAGCTCCCCTCCACCTGCAAAGCTAGCAAAGGGTCTGGCTCCTATTTCACAGCTATGTGTTGTCTCCTGCCGGTGAAATTTCCCAGCCTCAGCTTCCCAGGCAGAATTCCTGCTGCTGACATTAGGCAGCAAGGTGACACTGGCAGTTGTACCAGATGACATAATTGAATCTGAGACACAGGTTCTAATCTAGATTCCCACCCCACCCCCCTTTCCAGGACCTGTTATTCCATCTAATATGCATGACCTTCTCTTTCTAATTCTCTTGGTCCTGTGGGTGCCCTAGACCTGGCTGAATCCAATTATGAGCTCATCTTGGTTCATACATGGACACTTGCCATATTTTAATATTTTTGCATTAGTTTCAGCATAGTGCTTGACTTATAGCAGAGGAAACGGGAAATTAAACCAGCCAAGGCAATTTTAGGCCATGACTACAAATCATCTGTGCTGCTCTTTTGACATGTAAATGCATGACACTCTAATTACCATCTATATTTGTGGGGAAAATAAATATTAATTCCTTGAAACAGAGAGTAAGTAAATAAATTTTAAAAAATAAATTAAAAAGTAATGGTCTTAATGCATAATTCACTGACTGGAAAGTGTGTTATTGGTTTAAAAATGCAGCCATTGATTTTTTTCCCAAAAATACTATGACAAAAGTATATTAGATTTGTACATTCGGTCTGTACATTAGCCCTAGTACATTAGGTACAAAACCAGGAACTGAGCATCAAGTTGCATTCATGAATGTTACTCTTTTCTTTCTTTCTAATCAATTCATTTGTTAAAATCAATCAATGTTAATGGGAGGAATTTTTCCTCATATGATAACATGATTTCATATTTTGGCCACTATACATATTTAATCATTCAACCAACAGCTAACTAAACTTAAGGAATATTATTTTAATTCTTGCTTATATTGAAAGCAGGACTTTTTTTCAGAGTATTTGGGCGTTGGCGGCTGTAAAATTTAAATTGAGGCTTACTTTGACACGGATGCAACCAATTTACAGTTAACTTTTAGGTTGCCAAATTGGAAAACCCTCCGCTTATAGGACACAGTAATAAGTAGAGAATTCAAGCAAAACCAAAAGACAAGTTTTTCTTTATAAGAACACAATGAATCTACATGATGAAGAACCAACAAATAATAAGTCATTGACTGATATTTTCATTTTACAACTGATTATTGAGTTGTTTGTATTGGCTGGCCTTAACTCCTATCTTAATTCCATCTCTAGTGAAGAAAGTATCATCAACAAAGACAGAGCCTGAGAGGATTTTCAAAGTAATTTTAAAAGGGAAGGAGAAAGGACTCACACTGTAGAGCACTTTTCCCTTCCAGGCATTCTGCCAACTGTTTTGCCAAAATCATTAATTTAACCTTCATTATAAGCCAACAAATGACTACCCATGTGCTATCATTCTCATTTTGGAGGGAAGCAATGCTCAGAAGAATGTAGCAAAGGCCACCTCAATGCTACAGAAACTGACTTTGAACTTGAGTTTTATCAGAACTCAGAATTTAGGTTTTAACAGTGGTTTTGCTTTAGACTTTTCTATATATTTTCTATTTTGAAGGCTTATTCCCTGTGGCTTATTAATCACTCATCAACAACTCAGGCAATTCTCTTTGTGAAAAGGCTCCATTCTGGTCAAAGAGCAAAAGAGACCTATCGTAACCATTTCTTCAATTGACATCATACTATCCAAGGTCTTTATGGAAAATTGCAGTGATTCTTATCATTGGTGACAAGTCTCCCAGAACTGAAGCAAGGGACCATTCGGAAAGGTGTTATTTGCTGAGTGTCTCAGAGTTCCAGCTATATAAGCTGATCATGCCACATTGGCAGGACATGGTACTCCTTTCCTTTACACCTGTGTCCAAACGTTCACCATGAGTCATGGCATTGGGTTGGTATCTCAAGTCTTCTAGCTGAAAGAGAGCTATGGACTATATCTCTCAATGTTCATGGAAATGATATTTTATAGCAAAGGATAATATGCCTCAACCTAGTTACTTGTGGGCATAAGTCAAATAGAATCTCAAATTTAATCTTTATGAATTAGGTATTATAATTCATTTGGAATATTTTAGATTAGAAATAGAGATGAAAAAGCAGTAAGGAGCTTGCTAAAACCTAGCTACACAGAGGTTTCCAACCAACATCCATCAGAATCTAGAGTCAGTGAGGTGATGTTAACTGTAACTAAACATCTGTGTCTTTATAGCTTCCGTGAGGGTAAAAAGTACACTCCTAATGCATTGGTGTAGATGTTCCTTTGATAAATTCAGAATTTGTGTATGACATCTCACTGAAGCATGAGAAATACTTTTAAATTGTCACCCAATTATAAAAGTGGCCTTAGTCCTTCCCCAATTAGTAGTTAGTGATCAGTAAACAACCTTATAAAGTAACTGCTATGTTGGAATGAAATAATCACACTGAATTTCTCTCATTTTAGAGAGGAAATTTCCTTAAATATTCTCATGCAAAAACTTGTCAAAACTGGCCTAGGCAGTGTGCCATAGTTCCATTTATATCCCCTTTGTAACCATGTTATTTTATGTCTATTCCTGGCTTCTTGCTAATTTTTGCATTTTCAGTGCATAGTTCTATTTCTTTACTTATTTTTCCAGTGCTTGGCTTTTCTTAGGATTTCTATTCATGATGCAAAAAGATAGAAAATGATGTTTTGTTTGAGGTATAGTAAGAGGAAAGAATTGGACAAGAATATATTAGGTTTATGGAGTACATTTCCTCCAGGTATGCCTTGCTACATCTAGTAGATACACTAACTAGGACCCCTTTTCACAATCAGACAAGGGAACAACCACACTGGTATTTGAGCAAAATTCTATGGTTAATGGATTATGAAGTCCAGACCAGATTTCAATTTTCTCTCAGGCTTTTTGTAGAAAATGTTTCATACCAAGTTAGACTTGGGTTGGGGTTTAGCTCAGTTGATAGCGTGCTGCTCTGCGGGTTCTGAGTTGCTGGGTTTGATTCCTAGCACCGCAAAAATGGGAGAAGGACCTTGCATCCCACTTCTGAAACAATCCCAAAACAATCAGCCATTGAAAACTCTGTGAATAGCAGAGAAGCACTGACATAGTGCCAGGCTTGGCACAGTGTTGGGGAGTGTTTCGTTGTCTTGTACACAAGGTCACTATGAGTTGGACCCTACTTGATGGTACCTAACAACAATGAACTCGAAGGGAGAAAAGACCAGGAGTGTCAACACAGAAGAGCATCTGTGCCCTGGGATGGGGATGCATCTTAAAAGGAGAGCTCTATTTCTGCAGCTATCATGTTTTCTCCTTCACCAGAAAGTCACTTGAAACTTCATCACCATCAGAGTTAGAATAAAAATTATAATTAAATGAAATAAATAATGCATAATGAGACTAAAGGTGCCAAACAAATAAATAAATGAATAGATGAGAGAGATATAATGATTGTAAGGCAATATAAATTTTAAAAGGATGAAAGATCTATTGGAAAGGGAAGGCAGTTAGTTGAAGAGTTTGCCAAAGAAAATGAAAGTGAGTGGGAGAGAATTTTAAAATGCTAAAAAGAGAAATTTCAAGAAAAAAGAATCTTTAAAGGACCAAACCAAATAGTTAATATATTAATGGAAATAATTGATATTGCTTTAAATGATCATTTAAAAATATTTTAGAAATTTAGCATAAAGAAGAAAATGCTCTAACTACCAAGAGAGTGAACATTTTAGACACCAAATAGCATAGAAATTATGGAGGACTAGAAAAATGAAAAAAGAAAATAATAATAGTGTGTTAGAGAAACAAAGCCATGTAGAAAATCCAAATTTGCTGGATTTTTATTTTATTAATATTTTATATTTCTGAGTCTAAAGTGTGCTAGGTTAACTATGTGATATAAACAAAAATTCAATGTTTCTAGCTTCAAGTAGCTTGCAGAATTGCTGAAAAATCAACACATTTGATGACAAATATTAATCACAAAAAGTTGTGTGTAAATACAAATAAATATAAGTGCCAAATGATTGAAACAAATCATTTGTGCTATGGATGTGTAATTAAAAGGTGAATAAACCACTAAGGATTTATCATTCTTCAATCTCTCCGTTCCTCTAGCCACTCACACTCCCAGTTACCTATGACCTGCAGTTGCTCCCATATTCCCAGAGAAAGCTGCTTCCCTTTACTTCATTCACAGGCTTGAAACCTGTGTGGCATCTCACATGCTCCAAACTCTATCAGCTCCCATCACTCAGGTTAGGTTGTGTCTCCTCCATATAAATCTTCCTAAATCCCCCTCCTCCTAGCTCACCTGCTTCCCCTTCTCCATTCCCACTAGTACTGCTTTCCTTGAGTCTGTCTTCATTGCGTTTTTCATATATCATCTTTTCACACCATATTCTCCAAAGTCTCCTGCTAGAGTACTATTTTCAAAATACCAACCTTGTCCTATTATGCCTCTACTCAAACATCTTTGATGACTGTGTTTTGCCCACAGAGGGAAAATATCTAAAGAAAAACCATGTGCACTGATGGATATTTATGATTTTGTCATTTGTCCTAGCAACCCTCCCCAAAGCTTCCAATATTAATTTCTCACACTCATATTTTCCTCTTTGCCAATACTTCACTATTTGCGGTCCCTAGAGTAGTTTCTTTTCCTGCCCTCTGCCTTTGTGTATGCTGCCATCTTTTTCTAGAATTTACTCCCCATACTTTTGGTCTGTCCTTCCTGGGAAGCGAGGCTCAGGTTGTGGTACAAGGTGAGAATCATTCTTGGTGATCTCATTGCATCATGGATATATTGGCCTCCATCATAATATGTATTCCATCTAGCTGTTATCTTTGCCTCTCCCTTCAGACTATATATACCTCATGACTGTGGAACATATTGTTCCATTTCTGTCTCCTCTAGCCCCAAACACAGGGATTGTCACATAGATGGTCAATAACTATGCTGAATGGATGAATGGAGGATCTCACATAGTAGAGGAATGTGGGGCTTAAACTAGAACTTATAGGAAGGAAAGGATGCAGGAGAGAGAAATCAATGAAAGGAAAGAGCTTCAAATATAGTGAAAAGAGTGACTATAAGATAGAACAAGAATGTAGGTGTAACAGGAAGGTGTCTCTCTTACGAAGCCCGTTTTTCCTTTCATAATAAGTTCGTACACTTGTTTGGTAACCATTATAAATGTGAACACCAACTATGAGTTTCATAATAATTAAAAGAAATAGCCAAGAGGTTAAGAGATATGCCCAAGTCACAGGCATCCATAAAGGGAGAAAAAGGACTGCAACACAAGTCTGACTCCCAAACCCATAGAAGATGTTGTTCTTTAATGGTGTTAATATAAAATCTTTAAAAGGTGTGCTCATTTTACCTTAGTCCTTCATTCCTAAAATTGCAATCACATAAGCCCACATTGAGGTAAAGCCTCTCTCAGCCTGGGTTGCACAGTAACCTTGATCCATGATGGACAAATAGTGCATAAGGAAAGAAATTTTCATTGCTTTAAGCTTCTGAGATGTGGGGAGTCTTGCTACAACATAGCCAAACTCATCTTATCTAGCACATACTGAAAAGTTACCCAAGTGATTCTGACAAGCTAGCTCTGTCCCATTTGCTCACCTCTAAAATGAAGATTCTCCTGAAAAGGTTTCAAATGTTGTCTGTAGATCAGCTGGCCCAAATACACCTGAGATACATACGTAATGTCCCAACCTCTGGGAGGCCCAGGAGGCTGCATATTTAGTCAACTCTCCAGGGACTCTGAAGTTATATCCTAATGTATAATCAAGCTGGAGATCTAGATGATCTCTCTGATTATTTCTAATTCCATCGTGTGCATGGCATGTAAAAGCTATACATCTTGGGGGCTGGGTAAATCTGGAGATTGAATGAAAGAGAGGAGTCAGGAAAATTTCCTAGTGATTGACATAGTAGAGCATTCAACTGCCTGACCCTACTACACATTTTGCCTAAAAACTAACAAGAGATGCTAGTTATTTTTCTTTGACTGTAGTTGAACTCCTTCATACTCTCCATCTTCTAAGATGAGGACATTTCAAAACATTTTAAGCTTTGCAGTGCAGATGGATTGAATCTTGAGAAATCACTACTGAAGTAGAGGTAGGTGTATCATGAAACATGCAAAGCCATTTACAGGCTCTGTCAGATAATAATAGTGTTTTTCTTGTAGCACATAGACTTAGAATGCATGATTTTTCTCCTTTCTTAATTGCATTGTGTTCTCTTTAGGAAACCAATCATGGTGAGTGAGCCCTGGGATTGGTCCTATTTTTCTCATGCTGTGCTGAGAGGAGATTGTACCTACATAGGTACCAATTCATCAGCCAAATTATTCCCTAATATCAGTCAGTGTGTCATTAAAAAAGAGGGGAAAGATTTTAAAACCTATATTTTAAAACAAAATTTATATTTCAATTCCACCTGGGGCTATAATTTAAAAGAGAACCAAGGTAATTTTTAAAATATATCAGCCACATTTCTCAAGATAATTTAACAGCCAGAACTTTGTGAGGGGGAAAAATCATTATTCAAGTTGCTTTGTCATTGTTGTATTTGCCTTTTTAAATATATATCTTCAGCAAGTGCCTGGCAGCACTTAGTTGAGATAGTTAGTACAAACTATGACTATGATATACTTAAATAGAGGCTGGGGAAGTAGGAAAATGTTAGCTATGGGGTATTCACCTTTTCAGGCAAACAGAGAGGTTAGGGCTCTGTGGAAAATGTAAAGGCATTCACCCACTGTGGTGATAGTCAAGATATCCCATTCTTGGCAAGTAGGGGAGAGAGAAAGAAGAAAGAACAAAGCAAAAATGAAGAGGTTCCTATGCTAAAGAATCTTATGCCTAGGATGGAGTTTCAGTGTTTCATATAGGGATGAAGGTAGATGAGTAAACACATTAGTAGAAAGAACTCAGATGAGAAAGAAAGAAACTGTGGTCCAAATTTTCTCCAAATGATCCTGGGGGCAGATTCAGTTCAATGCCAGAAACTTAGGGCTGGAGAGTGATTTTCTTAAAGCTATGAAAGAGAGAAGGAGTGAGAATGACCACATCTATGGTGGTGCATAGGACACAGGCACTGACCAGCACCCCACCAGGAAGGACCTCACCCCAATTCCCCAGCCCAGACAATTTAGGTATCTGGGTTGTCCTGGTGGGAAGGGAACCCCAGTTGCCAAGGTAAGAAACATGCTGCACTGAGAACTAAGGGCTGGCAGAGGCAACTGCAAGACTGCTAGTTGAAGAAGAATGAATGCAGGAGAAAACAGGAAAATAAAACAACTACCACTCAGTATAAGTCTGAAAATTAGGAAAAATAAGACTGATCAAGTCAACACAGATTAAAACACTCTAAACAGATTGAAAATAATAGGGAAATCAGAAAATGAGGCAAAGAAAATCTCCACAAAAAGAAAGATATTGTTTTTAAAAATAAATATAAAACAAGAACAGGTGAACAAGAAAAAAATAACTAGTTAGATATTCTGGGAGTAAAAACATAGTTCACCAGCTTTCCAGGAGCAACTTCACTCCTTTGGTTCAATTCTCATCAAAGATGAGTCTTGGACATCAACTCATACTCACCAGTTTATTCTGGCAGTGTTCATATTTGAATAAGGAGAAGAGCAGGAGTAGCTGGTGGCATGGGCCAGAAACAGTCAGAAGACCAAGTGATCAGGAAGGTCTCTACTGGGACAACATTCTGAGTCTGAGGGATTTTAATTCCTTTTTTTCCCCCAGTATTTGGGAACTGAACCCAGGGCCTCACACATGCTTGGCAAGTGCTCTACCACTATGCTGCATCCCAAGCCCATTTTTAGTGGTTTATTTGAAGACAAGGTCTCATTAAGTTGCACAGGCTGCTTCTGGCCTCAAGATTACAATCCTCCTGCCTCAGCCTCCTGAATCCCTGGCATTACAGGTATGAACCATGGTGTTCAGCTTTATTCTTTGCATATTTCTATATTGAGCCTAGATCAGTTACCAGGTGTTTCTTTCACAAGGGGAGTTGAAGGTATTCTTATAAGAGTAAGCCTTGTTCTAATTTGTACTAAGGTGGTCTTGTCTCCTGAAAATCCCAGGGCCTGACCACTAAGTGGCATATAGTACCAAGCCTGCAAGATGCTTGAGCTGGCATATCTTTCATAACTTTCATTAATTTTAGAACCTCTGATGACATACTAAAATTGACACTCTGCTCCTAAAGGAGTCAATAACCAAGAATCTACCAGAGATTAAAAGTATACCCTATGATGAGTCAAATGCTAAGAAATAGATCTTTTGTAGGAGAGTTAGAAGTTGCACGAAGAAGAATAGTAGGAAGAATACGAGATGGCCCTGAGTAAGAGAGTGCTAACTGTCCTGGAGGCCATGAGGGTAAACCAGAAAAATAAGTCAAAAGAGAGAAGGGCTTATTGGGTATGTGTGATGATGTGAGTAATATTGATCTGGGTTTGTTTTTAGTCATAGATCACCTGAGATACCTGGTTAGCATCATCTACTCATCAACAGCAGAAGATATTGACTGGAGAAAAAACTGCTCCCTGGAAAGCCAAAAGAGAGTTGGGAGCAATGAGATTGTCTAAGACCATGGCCCCCAACAGCCAAAGGGACAATGAGGGCCTCCAGGTCTTTGGTTGTCAAGTGTATCTGAAAGACATTTCCTTGCTATTATTGTTGTTAGGTGCAATTGAGTCAGTGTCTGACTGACAGCAACCCTACATACAAAGGCAAAACACTAATGTTAGTGCTTCTCTGCTATTCATAGGGTTTTCAATGGCTGATTGATTTTGGGAGTGGGTTGCCAGCTCCTTCTCCCATACAAGTACTAACCAGGCCCAACCAAGGCTTCCAACTTAGCTTCGGAGATCTGACAGGATTGGATGCCACAGTGGTATGGATGCAGGCTTAGGCAATATAAGCCTCATTTCTTTACATATTACCCAGCCTTAAGCATGTTGTTGTAGCAATGGAACATACAACAATATACCTGGGTTTGACTGGAAGAAGTAAACCAGTGGCAGAAGGCCAAGACATCATGTCCAGAATGAAATTGTGACTAAAATTTTTTAAAAAGAGTAAAAGCATTAAATGATTAAAGCAAGTTTGAGAAAAATGTAAGACAAGGTGACTTGGCATACAGATAACAAACCCTATTGAAAAGCTACAGAAATTAAAAGTGTGACAATACTGTAAGAAATGTTTTTTAAAAGATAGCATAGGATTGTTTCACATTGTTGGTGCCAACATAAATTAGTACACACATCTTGGAAAGAAAATGGCAATACTTAGTAAAGTTCCAACAAATATTTCCATCCAGAAATTTTGTTACTTGTTTTTGGCTCAAGGAAATTTCTTCCCTTTATCCATGTGGAACAAAGTACAAAGATTTAGCCTTATAATGACAAAATGGAGTGGCTGCAAGCAGCCATCAGTGTAAACATGGACAAATAAATGACATTATATTCATGAAGAGGAATACTGTACCCACTTAAAATTAATTAGCAATAGCTATGCAAGTATCAAAACGAATGTGTTCAAGACACAAAATACTGAGTGAAAAACTGTTGCAAAATCATAAAGAGCAAATTTAATTTTAAAACAATATATTGGTTTTTTTAATTGGAAATTTTTAATGTACATCTTAATGTGATTCATTTTGACATGCTTTTCATTGTGACATTTCCATTTATGCATTTTGATAAACATTATTCATATAGGTTACCCCTTACCCTCCCCTATGCTTCCCCCCCTCCCACCCTTCCCATCTAAGTTTCCCATCTAAGTCTTCTCTATCTTTTACTTAGTAGTATTTTTCTATATGTCCTTGGGTTCCAGTTCTGTTTAAGATAGAAACTTTTCCTGTGGTGGTCTTTGTATTAAGATGTTAATGCATACATGTAGCAAAACTCACAAAAACATGGACAAAAAGGACACCTATCTACCTAGAAAGAATTCATATGTACAGTTTAGACAATGGCTAATTTTGGTGATGGACAAGAGAAAAGGACATGAGGGGATAACATTCATCAGTCTTTTACTAGGATTTTTTTTTCATTTAAAAAAATTCAAGCAAATGTGGCAGTGTCTACATTTGTGAAATAGGGTAAGATTTACAAGTACATCTATTACTTTCCATTCTAAATATTTCATAATTTTGAAGACTCTCTTAAAAATGCCACTAAAGAACTTTTAATAGTTTGATATTTTTAATGTAAAAACCAAGATCTATCCACAATAGTTTCATCTCTCTGTTGATGTTAGAGAAGCTTCTTGCAATAGGCAAGATGAAGGTGGCTGTAAGAGCCAGCCAGGGGCAGTCTTACACTCAGAGCAGGCAACCTAGTTTAAGTGACATTGTTCCTCATATGAACTCATGGAATTCACGACATCTGTATTCTACATGACGGCCTCAGCTTGGCTGAGCATGGTTTGTTTGCTGAACTTCTTGATGTAAAACTTTGGAAGAAGTTAGGGATACAGAAATTTTTGCACAGAGAGACAATTGGCATATTTATTTTTGAGGAAGTTGCCCGAGCTTTTTCTTTCTCCATCTCTTCCTCCTCCTTTTTAGTTTTGTGTCACACATAGTATTTTGAGAAGGAATCATGAATTTAAAAAGGTTTTTCCACAAGGGCTATGATAGTCATAATTCCAAATATTTTTTTCTTTCTGTATTTTCTTTTACAACAGATAAACAAGATAAAAGTAGGTGTTTCTTTGGTTTCCTGTCGTTCAGCTGGAGAATTCATTAATGCTAAAGTACTTTGCTATTTCTTGAACAACGTTAAATTAAAATGTATCCTTTCTGTAGTTACAGAGCTAATTCTAATAATGATAGTAGATGTACCATTGACTTCCACCAGACTTGAAAAGTGTTGAAAGAGGGAAGAAAGATTCACTCACTTCCTTACTTGCTAACTGGCTTGCTGGCTGTCCTTTATTGCTTCTCCTACCTTTTATCATTGTTCTTTCATAGTAGTGGTGGTGATTTCCATTTTACACAATGGTGGTGATAGTGCATGGTGGTTCTTTAGGAGTAATGGGCCTCTTAAGAAGGTGGAGAAAGAAAGCTAAGTAAAAAAAAAATGTTTTGTTGTCAGGTGCCATCCTGTTGGATCCAACTCACAATGACCCTAAGTACAGTGGAACAAAGCATTACCCAACACTATGCCATGCACACAATCTTTTTATGTTTGAATATGTTGCAGTTACTATGTTTCTTCTCATTTTGAGTCATGCCACATTAGCAAAAGGAGGTCCCAGGGACTTTACTCCATTCCTATCATTAAAGTTAACTCTACTTTGAGGAGGCAACTCTTTCCCAGTCATTTCTTCCTGTTTGGGGGGGAGATGGGGCTCATTTTCCTGCAGCATATTTGACAATGCTTCTCCTCTATTCATAGGGTTTTTGATGGCTAATTGTTTCAGGAGTGGGCTGCCAGATTCTTCTCCCTGGTTTGTATTAGTTTTGGAAGTTCAGCTGAAACCTGTCTACCATGGGCAGCCCTGCTAGTATCTGAAATACAGGTGGCATAGCTTTCAACATCACAGTAACATGCAAGTCCCACAGCATGACAAGATGACAGATACATGGGAGAAAAATGGAGAAAGGGTCAACAGGAGAAAGGGTGGTATAGTTTGAGATAATGAGTCATTCTATAAATTTTTAGAGACAAATGAAGCTATTTTATTTTCTACCTTAAAGTAAGTTCTATGAATCAAATATCCAAGATCCCTTTTGGAGTTGTGGCACAGTTAGACAACTTCTCTTCTTCATTAGATGAACCTGTTCATCAAATATCACTCACATACTAGTTTTGTTGAATAGATGCGAATAACAGGAAAGAATAAAATGATTGTTTTCCTGTATCTTATGTATTTTTCTACTCCTTAGTAAAATATTCATAAATCTGATTTCAATGCAAGTCTATAACCACATATATTTTAATCTAATACAATTCAAAGAAAATAATCTAGGATTGTTTCTGGATTAACCTTCTGTTAATGAATGCCTAGGTAGTCTTGAATGAAAAGAATGGTTTCCTGCTTACAGCCTCAAGGAAGATCACACAATATAGAAAATAAATCAAAGGAAGGAGGAAGTTTTCCAGAGTTGATCAATCAATAGGATACAAAAAAACTTATCAGCCAAAGAGGGACACTTTTGAGAAGGAAAGGGGTTACCAATCAGAGAGTACATCTGTATAGCAGGTAAAACAAACTGTCCTGAGAAAACCGGGACCATCTTACCATCTAAGGGGCATTCAAACAAATCCCACATTTATACATAACTATAAAAAGCCCCAAATAGGCAAAGTGATCCTGAGCAAAAAGAAGAGAGCTGGAGGTATCATACTATCTGACTTCAGAATATACTTCAGAGCTATTTACTAACCAAAACAGCATGGTACTGGCATAAAAAGAGATGCATAGACCAATAAATGGAATGGAGAGCCCAGAAAAAAAATCCTGTATTTACAACAAATTGATTTTCCATAAAGATGCCAAAAACACACACTGGGGAAAAGATATTCTTTTCAATAAATGGTGATGGGAAAACTAGATATCTACATTCAGAAGAAAAAAATTAGTCTTTCATTTCACATCATACACAAAAATCAACTCAAAGTGGATTACAGACTTATAGCTAAGACTTGATATGATGAAACTATGAGAAGAAACACAGGGAAAATGTTTCAAGATAGTGTAATGGGCAAGGATACTTTGGACAAGATTCCAAAGACACAGGAAACAAAAGCAAAAATAGACAAATAAGATCACATCAAACTAAAAACTTCTGCACAGCAAGGAAACAATCAACAGAGAGAAGAGACAACCTCCAGAACAGGAGAAAATATTTGCAAACTATATATATCTGTGAAGAGATTCTTGTTGTTTTGCAGTGCCTTTATGTCAGGTCCAATTCACAGTGATCCTGTGTACATTGATGGAAACATTCCCTAACTCTGTGCCAGGTACATAATCTTCTATATGTTTAAGCCAATTGTGGAAACCACTGGGTCAGTCCATTTAGTTGAGAGTTTTCCTTGTTTTTGTTGATCTGCCACTCTCCAAAACATGATGTAATTATCTAGAGATTGGGCCCTTCTGACTACCTGTCCAAAATACATAAGACACAGTCTAGCCATCCTTGCTTCCAGCAAGCACTCTGGTTGCACTTCTTCTCAGACAGATCTGTTGGTTCTTTTGGCAATCCATAGTATAGTTGTATTCATCTCCAGCACCATAATTCAAAAACATCAATTATTTTCCTGTCTTCCACAGTCAACATCCAGTTTTCATAAGCATATAATGCAAATGAAAATACCATGGCATGAGTCATGTGCACTTCGGTCTTCAATGTGACATCTTTACTTTTCAACACGTTAAAGAGGTCTGTTGTAATAGAGTTTCCCAATCCAATGCGTCTTTTGATTATTTGAGTGCTGTTTCCAAGGGTGCTGATTGTAGAACCAAGAAAAGCAAAATCTTGGATAACCTCAATCTTTTCTCCATTTATTATGAAGTTGTGTACTGACCCAGTTGCAAGGATTTTTGTTTAGCTGACTTTGAGGAGCAACTCATACTGAATATTGTGTTCTTTGATCTTCATCAGTAAATGTTTCAAATCCTCTTCACTTTCAGCAGCAGAGTTGTGTCATCTACATAACACAGATTGTTAATGAGTCTTCCTCCAATCTTGATGCTATATTCTTCATCATAAAGTCTGGTTTTCAGATTATTTGCTCAGCATAGAGTGAAGAGGTGCAGGGAAAGGATATAGCCCTTATGCACATCTTTCTTGATTTAAACTGGGCAGTATTTTCTTGTTCAGTTCAAGTGGTTGCCTGTTGATCCATGTACAGGTTCCTCATGAGTACAATTAAGTGCTCAGGTATTCCCATTCTTTTCAATGTTATCCATAGTTTATTATGATCCACACAGTCAAATGCCTGTGCATAGTGGATAAAACATATATAGACATTCTAATATTCTCTGCTTTCAGCTAATATCCATCTGACATCAGTAATGACATCCCTGGTCCCACACCCTCTTCTGAATATGGCTTGCTTTTCTGGCAGCTCCCTGTATATATAATGTGGAAGTCACTTTTGAATGCTCTTTAGCAAAATTTTACTTTTGTGTGATATTAATGGTATCATTTGATAATTTCCACGTTCAGTTGGATCTCCTTTCTTGGGAATAGGCACAAATATAGATCTCTTAGAGTTAGTTGGACAGGTATCTGTTTTTCAGATCTCTAGCAATAAACAAGCACCTCTAGTGCTGCATCAGTTTACTGAAACATCTCTATTGGCATTCCATCAATTCTAGGAGCTTTGTGTTTCACAGTTCCTTTAAGGCACCTTCCACTTCATCCTTCAATACCATTGGTTCCTGATCATATGCAACCTCTCAAAATGGTTTGTCATCTACCAATTCTTTTTGATATAATGACTCTGTATATTCCTTCCATCTTCTTTTGATATTTCTTGAATCATTTAATAGTCTCCTTGTAGCATCCTTCACTCTTGCCATTTGAGACTTAGATTATTTTTTCAATTCTCTAAGCTTGAGAAAGACAGAGAGTGGTCTTCCTTGTTGGTTTTCTATCTCCAACCCTTTGTACACCATAACAATATTTTATATTATCTTCTTGAACTGCCTTTTGAAATCTTATGTTTAGTTTTTTAGCTTCATTATGTCTTCCTTTTACTTTAGCTGCTTGTCATTCAAGGGCAAGTTTCTGAGTCTCTTTTTATATGTAAGTAGGTCTTTTTTTCCTGTCTTTTTAATAACCTTTTGCTGTCCTCATGAATGATGTCTTTGATGTCATGCCACAACACATCTGGTCTTTGATCATTACTTCTAATGCGTCAAACCTGTTCTTGAGATGGGATATACTCAAGATCACACCTTGGCTCTCATACACTTGTTCTTATTTTCCACTTTCAGTTTGAACCTGCATATAAGCAGTTGATGGTCTGACCCATCATCAGCATCTGGTCTTATTCTGATATTGAGGTTTTCTATTATCTCTTTCCACATGGAGGATTCCATATATATAGTCACCATTTATGTTGGTGAAAAATGTATTTGCAATTAAAATGTTGTTGGTCTGACAAAATTCTATCATGTGATCTCCAGCATAGTTTCTTTCACCAGGACCATATTTACCAACTACTGAGCCTTCTTCTTTGTTCCCAACTTTTGCATTCCAGTAACCAGTAATTATCAGTGCATCCTGATTGCATGTTCAATCAATTTCAGACTGCAGAATCTGTTAAAAATCTTCCATAGTATCTTCATTTGTGGTCTTAGTGGTGGGTGTGTAAATTTGAGCAATAATCTCATTAATTGGCCTTCCTTGTAGGCATATGGATACTAATCTATCACTGATAGCATTATGCTTCAGGACAGATCTTGAAATGTCTATTTTGATGATGAACGTAACTCCACTTCTCTTTAATCAGTCATTCCTGGCATAGGAGACCATATGATTATCTGATTCAAAATGGCCCACATCAATCCATTTTAGCTCACTGATGCTTAAAATGTCAAAGTTTATGTGCTCCATTTCCCTTTTGATGATTTCTAATTTTCCTAGATTCCTACTGTATACATCCTACACCTCAATTATTAATAGTTGATTATAGTTGTTCTCATTTTAAGTGATGCCACATCAGCAAATGGAGGTATCTGGTCTTATTCCATTCCTTTCATTAAGGTAGACTCTAGTTTGAGGACTCCTCCCCAGTAGTCTTTTGAATGCTTTCCAACATGGGTGCTCATTTTCTGGCTGTATATGACTTGATGGCACCTAACAACAACAATAAGAACAATACCTGATACTTTCTCTGCAATTCATAGTATTTTCATTGGATAATTGTTTTG
The DNA here is from genome assembly GCA_007922755.1 of Pedetes capensis. Classification (NCBI taxonomy): domain Eukaryota; kingdom Metazoa; phylum Chordata; class Mammalia; order Rodentia; family Pedetidae; genus Pedetes; species Pedetes capensis. The sequence continues at coordinate 127,492 of VMDO01004133.1, forward strand.
GGAGTGAGTTAGCCTTATCCTTCTCCTTAGTCTGGCTTAGTCTGGAAGCTCAGCTGAAACCTGTCTACCGTAAGTAATCTTGTTGGTATCTGTAGTAATGTTGGCATAGCTTTCAGCATCACAGCAATACACAACCCTCCACCATATGGCAAACTGACAGACATGTGGGGGATAAGAGATGAATATCCAAAAAATATAAGGAATTCAAACAACACAATGGTGAGAAAAAACAAACCAACTGAAAAAATGGTCAAAGGATTTAAATAGACATTTTTTAAAAGAAGACACACAAGTGACCAAAAGATATATTTAAAATGATCAGCACCCCTAGATACCAGAGAAATGCAAGTTAAGACCACCATGAAATATCTCACACCTGTTAGAATGGCTAGTATTTTAAAAAATGGAATAGGTAACATGTGCTGGAGGTTGTGGACAAAGGAAACTTTTGTATTCTGTTAGTGGGAATGTACATTGTGAAGCCATTACAGAAAACAGTGTGAGAATTCCTCAAAAAAGTTAACTATGGACCTACCATGTGATCCTGCAATCTCATCGCTAGGTATCCTTGTACACATAATAGCTATTAAGAGAGGATAAATTCCTCTTATTTGTGGAAACCTAGATGGACCTGGAGGATATTACATTAAATGAAATAAGCCAGGTACAAAAATGCAAATATTGCATGATCTCACTTATATGTGGAATCCAAAAAAAGCTGATGTCATAGTAGTAGAAAATGTTCTCACTACAAAAATGATAACTATGCAAGGTGATATATATTTTACTTAGATATATTTAGCCATACACACACACACACACACACACACACACACACACACACTTTAAAACATTATGTACATGATGACTACATACAACTTTGGGTTATTTTAAAAACTACAATAAAAAAATAAAAAGCACTTACAGGTAATTCTGTTTTCCTCCTTTTCTAGACTTTCAGTTTCCTTTGGATATGGAAAGTTAGCTATCATGCATGAATCAAATGTGGCATGTCAGCCAGCTGCAATTATAATCTCCTGGATTAACTCACATGGAAAAATACAAAATGGATAAATGTGTTTTGGGGAAGCTCCACAGGTGAAACACAAATTACATATTAAAACATGGATGAATTTTCCAATAAGGTTATAAATCCAGAGGTCTGGCTTGGTCAGAAAGGTACTATCTACAAGCAAGATTCTGGCCCCAGAGTGAAAAATAAGAGAGGTCTGGGTGAGCATGTAGTCCAAATCTTCTCAAATTTTAACCTAATTGAGAATCATTTGGGGAGCTTGCAAATGCTAGTCTTGATTCAGTATGTTTTGGGAAGGACCAGACATCCTGCATTTCTTCAAGCTCCCAGATCATGCTGATGTTGCTGGTCCATGGACCACATAGTGTACATGTAGAGAAAGCTAATGAAATGATTCTGGAATAGTAAGGCAAGGTTTGAATGTGAGAGCAAGTAGGCACCATTTTTCTTACCAGAGATTTCACTCAAATGCTAACCAAATCCAAGAAGGTAAGAGAATGAGTGAAGTGGTGTGGTGGTGCTGTGTAGAACTGGGAAGTATTCACCAATTTCCAAGAGGTAATCTCTTCTTGAGTCTTCAGAAATTTTCCCATGGCAGAATATGATCTCAATGTTGTTAATTCTATAATTTTTAGAGAAGCCAGAAATTCACTTTATTTTTAATATGAAATCTATTGGTTTGTAAATCCTCTCTCTCTCTCTCTCTATCCCTCTCTCTCTCCTCTCTCTCTCCCTCCCTCTCTCTCTCTCTTTCTCTCTCTCTCTCTCTCTCTCTCTCTCACACACACACACACAGAGAACATTGTGAGTCAAACAAATTGAATTTTCTTGCTAGATTTGCAACTGCTTCATCCAAATAGTCAAATAAGGTCAAAGAGTCCAGAATATGGGCAGACATAGGCAGAAATGAGCACTTTTAGAGTATCTGGAGGACTACTGGCAAACCATGTGGCTGAATATTATGAATTACAGTTCAGTAAACGGGTACAGGATGAACAGCAGTGGTCATACCAAAATATCAGAAAGGTATGCAAAAAGACTCTTTGGAAATGGAAAGTTGATGTCAGGAAATATCCAGGTAAATTTTATTATAAGGTGATAGTGAAAGATGAAGATTTTAAATTGTTTTTAGAAAACAATTCAAAGTCCCTGACTCTTGATTGTTTTAAGCCAAGGCTAATTAAAATACAAAATTAGTTCATGTGAGTCAATAATTTAAAACTCAAAATTTTGTTTGGTATTTTGTCACCAAAACTGTCCCATTTGAGCAGATTAGGATTATGTAGCCAAAATAGACCCATGTTGACATAAAAGTTCAATTCTTATAACATGGCTATATATGTAGTAACCAGAATTAGCTAGCCTCATATAGTCCTTTTATTTTTCTGATTTCTTGTTGTTGTTGTTGTTGTTAGGTGCTGTCGAGTCGGTATCCGACTCATAGCGACCCTCTGTACAACAGGGGAAACACTATTGTCAGTGCTTCTCTGCTGTTCATAGGGTTTTCAATGGCAGATTGATTTTTGGGAGGGGGTTGCCAGGTCCTTCTCCCAAGCCTACAGCTTCTGGTGTTCCCAGGTGGTCTCCCATC